>LOJH01046970.1:0-13301 GCA_001685095.1 Ellobius talpinus
TATATATGATCTTACTTTATACTAGTTCATCTCTAGTAAGGCATGCCAGAAGCCAAGCAAGGTACCACATCAAGGGTTCTTAAGTGTTGTACCTTTTTTTGGTGGGTAAATTGCATAGATTCTTGGCACTGCTGCCATAGTTATGAAATGCTTGTGAGGATTAGATTTTACTGAGTACTTTAAATTGTTTTACTTAAGTTTGTAAATCATACTATTAATGTGTAATCTAAGCTCTTTCCACTGTATCCATGAATAATCCTGGAACAATATTGCTTGTATTCCTGTCAAAGAACAGGTTTTGTAATCTTTAAAAGAAATGGAAATTTATATAATAAAGTTTCAAGTAAAGCAAAAAAAAGAAGCATTCAATATGCTTCTGAGATTGGTTAATTTCTAGATGACCATGCTTCACATCTCCTAAATGTCCATTATATGCTTTATTTGTATACCTCTCTTTGTGGTGTTTGGATGACTTTCTCAAATCTATTTTCTAATTCAATTATCTCTTTAGCAGGACCTAATCTTTTGTTTAATCCACCTAGCCAATTATTTTCTGCCAATGACCATCTATATTGATTCTTTTTAAGGCCCTACTTTTACATAATTACTTACAATGCATATTTTATTTTTGATATTTTGAATGTATTAATTTAATATCTTTAAAACGGACATTATCATTTCTTAAGGTAAAAGTTTTACTATTTGTATATTTAGTCACTTTCTCTAAAGATTATTTAATTGTGACATTTGTGATTTTTTAATGATTAATTGTAAAAATAATCATAAAAACTAAAGAAAATAAAGGCTAAAACTTTAGAGTTTATTGATACATAAAATGGAGCATGGATTTAAATAATTTTAAGAACTTTGTGTTAGTTTCTTTGGGAGAAAGATAGTAAAATGTTTAATTTATAAGTTTTTAATTAAGTTAAATTCATGTATTATAAATTTGAGGTTAATCACTTAAAAGTATAAATTGAATATACAACCTTAAAACCACTAGAAGAAAATAAAACATTAAGAAAAAACAACAAAATTGGTATAGTTATGGGAATAAAGCCGTAGAGAGATGCATGGTAAATATAAAACACGAAACCAAATATGTCAGTACTCACAGCACTCACTACACACAGATTGAGACCATCATTAACATCAAAGTTGGCTAGAAAATGTTTGAAAAAAAGATATACTATTGTAAAATCAACAAATGATCATTTAAAGCAAAACAACACCAACAGACTGAAAAATAAGAGGGCAGACTATTAATAATGGAAGGTTAAACTGGTTTAGTCAGCTACTGGATGTAAGTCAGTTGGTAGAATGCTTGCCTTGTATGTACAGACAGAGCTCTGGGTTCAGTCTACAGCAGCATGGACACTAACCCTTTTGGACATACCTCGAATCCCAGGACTAGTGAGGCAGAAGAAGGAGGAGAAGTGTTCAAAGTCATCTTCAGCGCAAAGTGAGTTCAAGACCAGCCTGTTACACATGAGACTGTCTTGACAAACAAACAAACCAGCTTTAGTCACATGATAGACTATAATATGATGTGGTAGACTATAATAGACTAAGAGGCTAGGAACAAATGATCTTTCCAAACTATGTCCACACACCTATACTGATTTATACACAGCTCGACCAGTCAACATATCTTTTGAAAATAATACTAAATATAAAAGATACAGAGGAATCTATCAGCATGGAAGTATCTGCAGGGTTCTTAAAATACATGTAAAGCATTACTAAGTTCATGGGCATAGACGTCAAAAAAACTTGTAATTCAAAAAAATGGCATTCATGGATAATTTATTATAATGATAAACTTGTTTTATTCTGCCAAAAAAGAATGGAGTGAAGAACACAATAACAAATACAGTAGTTAATAATTAATAACAATAGGTAAATTTAAATAACAGATCTTGTGTACCAAACATATATATATGTATATATAATAGATGGCATATATATGATAGCTAAATAGACAATATCTAGCTAGACTGACAGATAAGTAGATTATAAATAGACAGATGATAAATAGACCGATAGGTATTTTCCTTCCTAGAAATTCAACCCAAAGTGTATTTTCAACAAATTCATAGTCTTATTACTTTTACCACTAGGAAAGGAAGAACAGAAATCTACTTCTTCCAAATAGCTAGAAAACTTTAAACCAAAAGGAACTAAAATACAAAGAATTAGAGGTTTACAAAAACAGAATTTGAGAATTTATAAGAAAGAATAAATAAACCCAATTTAGTTTCATTAAAGAACACCAAATAAAACACTAATCTGCTATTTTTAGTGTTTTAAAGATTTGTTGATTTTATTTTTGTGTGTGAATACTTTGCCTGAGTGCATGTGCCCCACATGTTGCCTGGTGTCTGTGGAGGTCAGAAAGGGGCATTGGCTCCACTGGAGCTAAGAATGGTTGGGAATGGGTTGTGGGTGCTGGGAACTGAAACTCTGTCCTCTGCAAGAGCAACAAGTGTTCTTAACCAGGACACTCCTCTGCAGCCCTAACTTGCATTATTTAATATTATTAGTAACTGTAAGTATAAGAAGGAACAATCAAAAGAAAGACTAAGTTCACTGACATCTCTAACCTAAGATAAAGGACGTACTGCATGTCAACCGCACGACCAACTGAAATGGTTTAAGTTGTGTGTGATCTTTCCTTTAGAGTTCATTAAAACTAAGAAAAGCACTGATGGTCTCTGCCCACTACCTCAGAACTAGAGGTATTATTCGCTTTTATAGGACTCCACCTTGGGAGATTGGCCCATTCGCGGTAGAAGTTCAGGGAGCAGCGTGCCTTCGTGTTCTCCCCTGTCACCATGGTACTTCCTCCTCTCCCTACTCTACAGTTATGGAAGGACAGTGTCCAGCACGCAGGACAGCTAGTTGCAGGTGTACACCATCGCATCCACGCTGAGAGCCTGGCGACAGCTGTTTGTCACTGCTCAGCGATTGGGAGATGTCTGGAGCACAGCCACCCTTCTACGCTGCAGAAAGCTGTAGCACCTGTGTATATGTTTGTTTGCTTTGGGGATGAAAGAAACTGGAAAAAAACACAAAAAAGTCCTAATCACAGTTTTTTTTCTTCACTTATGTAAGGGGTACAAAGGTGGGTGCACACCATTTTCTTTTACATACAAAATAAAGCTCTGCATTTTCATATCAGTGGTTCCTATTTAGTCACTTATATTTCATTTTAAAAACTGTATTGATTTATTATTCTCCTTACCTCTTCTGATTTGGAAGCAGTGAGAATTCAAACTCAGGTCCTCATGCCCACAGAGCAAGCCCTCTGCTCAACTGAAATTATCCTTTGAATTGAGGGAATTCACAGACAGCAGATCTGTTCTGCAAGAAATGTTATAAACAGTAATGACAAAATTTTCTGGGTTTTTTGTTCTTGTTGTTGAGACAAGTTTTCTCTGTATAACCTTGACTGTTCTGAAACTTGTACTATAGGCCAGGCTGGCCTAGAACTCACAGAGATCTGTCTGCTTCTGCCTTCTGAGTACTAGAGTTAAAGGTGTTCATCACCACTGCCTGACTAATTTGCTATTCTTTTTTAAAAAATTATATCTTTTATTTTTACATATATGTATATGATGTTTGTGTGTGTGTGTGTGTGTGTGTGTGTGTCTATGTGCACATCCAAGTGCAAGAGCCAGTGGAGGCCAGAAGAGACTATCAGGACTTCTGGAGACAGAGTTATAGGAGGCTGTGAGCTGTGGTATCTGCTGGAAACTGAACTGAACTTGGGCCATCTGCAAGAGAAGTACATGAGCTACTAACTGCTGAGCCATTTCTCCAGCCTCAGGATTTTTCTTATTTAAAATAACATTCTGTTATCAATAACAGATAATTCCTAGTGTTTTAATAAGTTCAATTTATTTATTCAACTAATAAGTATTAATCATATCTACTAAATATCAAACCTAAGTATTATAAAGAAAAGGTGATAAAATTACCATTTTCCCCAAGTTTCCCCACATAGTTTAATTAATATAAAGAAATACTACTTTAAAATCAACAGTAGAGTAGGGTAAGAAGAGGCACATGTATAGTTACGTGGTGCTTTCAAGGAAGCACATGGATTTATCTAGAGACGCCAAGAAAGACTCACTGCAGGGCACAGCAGTAGACACACGAAGGAGTAGAAGAGCTCACAAAGAGATTTCATCAGTATCTTCAAATGTATAGGGAGGCATTACTGAGGATGTTTAAGAACTCAGTATGAAGTGGAGTGGCAGTGGGGCTCACACAGCAGTATCAAGAAGGAAGGTCTTGGATGCTTGGCAGAGTGGTTGTTCTGGGTTGGTTTGCTTTTGTTTTTCTATAGGTAAAAGAGGTTCATTGACTAATATTTAGACATAATAAAAACTTAGACAATATTTATTGACTGTCACTGCACCTCAGGGTCTTTTCTAAATGTTTCTTATATAGTAGCTCATTTAAACCACCAAAGTCACAGTAAGACACGGTATGGTTAAGTTTCTTGCTCAGGTCACACAGCTCAGCGATGAAACTGGGCAGAATACGGCATAGTAGAACTCATGGGTAGAATTTATTCCTCTGTTATCCATGTAAAATATAAAGTATCCTGTGATAAACTAAGTCAATGGTCATGGTATTGAAGAACAGGGTATACACTCAGAAGATAGAATCGACAAAATTGATGACTGATTGGCTATGCTAGGACTAGGAAAGCAAAATCTAGAATGATTGTGAGATCATTCATGAGATTTCATGAGAAAATGAAAGAATATAATGACGGTACTCCAAAAACATCGCACACTGGGAGGGAAATTGTTCTAAGATGTCTTTATCCATTCATTTATTCTTTCACTCATTCATTCAGTCAGTACTGACTACTTGCCACAATTTAAGTAATATGTTAAGTGTCGGCTATCCAGTGCTCAACCAAACAGACTAAATTCCCAATTCAAAATCTAAAAGCAAATTCAGTTTTGAAAATGTTAAGGAATATACTACTCATCAAGATAGACATTTCTTTTTATGTTTTAAATAGCATGTATGTATGTTTTATTTGTACATGGCATTAGGCTTCATTATGACATTTTCGTTGGTGCACATAATGAATTTTGATCATATTCATACCAATTATTCTCTGGCAGATCTCTGTCCTTTTCCCAGTAATTCTTTCTTCTTTTATGCCTTTTGTGTATATGACCCAATGAATTGCACTAGGATTGGCTGAAAGGCATGAGTGAGATTTTAAGTATGGAATCATGGGTCTCTCACCCATGACTGTCCCACTGCAGAAAATGTCTCTCCTTCCCTCAGCAACCACTAAAACACCCTGGATCCCCAGGGAGAAGAGAAGCCTTGCAAGCTCTTCCCCTCTCACTAACATTAACTGTTTATTGAAACATTTCTAATGGAAGTTTAAACAAGAAATTAAAGGTCAAAGAAATTTAAACCTCCTCCAGCCCAATGATTACCTAACATTTACTGGATACTGACCCTTTCTCTAGCTCTTCACGTTGTCCAGTCCAGAATCAGAACATGAAATAGGCCTTGGACTTCACCTTCATCCTGTTCTAGGAAGGTTAACTTTTACGGAAAATGACAGGATTATCCCCAAACTCTGACCAGCAAGCCTCCCTTGTACAGAAAGGAAATTCTATTCTCCATGCAAAGACTATATATCTAGTTTCAAAAGAAATAGGAATTAGAGGTAGACACAGGAAAGGCAACAGTGCATGGGAGACAGAATAACTCACATGAAGGATACTGAGAAGACCAGAAGGCTGGGGATGACATTTAAGGTACCATGAATAAGAAACATCCTATAGGAGTCAGAAAGGAAATCTGACAGTTGTCATGCAAAGTTCCAAAGGATAATATCACAGGTTTCCAAGAAGAGAATCATATGTACAGAAAATTAATAATAATTTTAAAACTGAATAAAGCTGGGCTAATAATGTCACACTAGTTTTAGAGGATGACTTAATTATGAACAAAAATGTCATTAATATTGGCTCATTTGTGTTGACTCTCCATTGATTTATAGATTAAAGGTCGTTGCTGGGGATTCTGATGTTGATCTTAGGATAATAGGTCCTAAGATTGTAATAATGAATTTGTTATACAGTGCTTTGGGTCTAATGGGTATCATTATGTTGGTCAATTTGATGAAGTGTTCTTTGGGGGTGAACTGTTAAAATTTGAAGTCTTAGAAACACACCCACTGAAGTCTTCCGCCTGTGGGTTTTTCTTCTATCTCTCTTGAGCTGTGAGAACAGCTGAAAAGGTAAGGAAGTTCTCCTTTATTAGGTACTCCAAACATTGGGGTGGAGTTTAACATGTGGTAGATCCACCTAATCATCAACTTGGTACTAATCCTGAAGGTGTGATTTAATCAGTCTTTGAATTGTCATGTCCATTGTCCAGGTGTCTTTTGACATTTAACAGAGCCATCTCTGCTTTACTATATGTAGGACTCCGATGAAAGATTCTAGAGTGAAATGAACTGCTGAAGGACACAATCATTTATAGGCTTGCTACATACCTGCCAATTAACCAGGCATAAAAGGAAGACAGGAACCAGGGATCTATCTGCGAGAAGTACACATAACTATGTGACCTACATGCAGCCATGGGGCCTTCCCATATGACTTGCTTTAGATCATGTTGGTCTCCAGGTAGCTGGGCCTTCACATCTGATGATTCAGGACACCACCGATAAATGCTCTCAGGAAATAAAATGGACTTAGCCTCAGCAATAATTCAGCATTGTAAATTAGGTGTCTCAGAGTTTCTAATGCTCTGATAAAAATCATGACCAAAAATAATTTGGGGAGGACAAAGTTTATTTCACTTTACAGCTGGCAACTCCATCCCTTAAGGAAGTTAGAGCAAGAACTGGGTAGGAATCTGGAGGCAAAAACTGCAGCAGCCATGGGAGGATGCTGCTTATTGGCCTGCTAAACCTATCTTCTTCTACCATCCAGAACCACCTGCCCAGAGGTAGGACCACCTACAGTGGGCTGGGCTCTCCAATATCAATCATGAACCTTGCCCACAAGCCAGCCTATTGGGGTCATTTTCTCAATTGAGGTTACCTCTTTGCAAATGACTCTGGCTAGGACCAAGTTCAAATACAATTAGCCACCATGCTATCTGAACCAAGTGACAAAGCAGAGATCTGACCTATTGATGAGAGGAACATGTTTTAAAAAAGAACTACACGTATTAGTGGTTTGGTTAAAGTGAAATCACTAAAAGTTCACTAAGATTGGTTCACTGTATATTGCCATTTAAAAAAAGAATAGAAATGCACTGGAAACAAATTGTGCTTGATTCAGATTTATGAAGACTGGAGGTTTTGCAGAGAGCATTATCTGGGCCTATTCATTCATTAAAAACATAACAACAACGAGGCTTTTAAAAGGCTTTTTGTGAAGTTTGAATTCTGGCAGGATGATAGAGGAGAGGAAAGAGTGATGGAGAAGCGATGGAAAATACGGACGAAATGATTAAGGACAGAGATAGACACACAGAGAAAGCAGCCAAGAGGTGAGATTTGGCACTTGATGGGAACTGTAAGAGCAGAAGAAAAGATACAACTTTCCAGAAGTGTGAAAGCCCGGGAAGCGGGTCACATGCTGTCCAAAAGCACCAGGAAGAAGAAGATAGAAAGGGTGACGAAACTTACTGCTGGACAACGTCTTTGGGAGTCACAGAATATCAAAACTGTAAAATCCAAACTAAAATATTATATAAATGCTTGGAATTGAGGGCAAAAAGAAAGAAATAGAGTCAAATATCACAAGCAATGTATAACTGGCGTTAAGGAAGAATGGAGTTTGAAGGTTGGAGAGATAATTCAGTTGGTAGAAGCACTAGCTGGTTTTTCCAGAGGTCCCTGGTTCAATTCTCAGCACCCACCTGACTGCTCACAATTGCCTTTACCTCTGGTTCCAGGGGATATGGCATCCTCTTCTGGCCTCTGTATGTGTGTGTGTGTGTGTGTGTGTGTGTGTGTGTGTGTATTTAAAAAAGAATGAAGTTAAAAAAAGTAAAGTGAAGGAGCTGACATACATATTTCTTCTTGATGCTGTGTGGTGGGTACGACTGGTGTGTGTGTGTGTATTTAAAAAAGAATGAAGTTGAAAAAAGTAAAGTGAAGGAGCTGACATACATATTTCTTCTTGATGCTGTGTGGTGGGTAAGACTGGTGTGTGTGTGTGTGTGTGTGTGTACTCAAAATACAAAGAAAAATTTATTTGCAGCTCCTTCCTTCTCTCATCTGAGTTTTCATCTTACCCTCTCCTATATTGTGTTAGCCGATAGCTTATTACTATGATTATTTTGTTTGATGGAGAAACAATAGTCTGGGTAAGATCAGAGAAAATGGTTCAGTTGTTGTACAGATCTCGGAAATTAGGAACTTTTTGATGTTTCACCTCTAAAAGTATTTAAGGTGTAATTCAGACTGCTCATAAGAGTCGTAGAATATAAGTTATTAGTTCATCACACAGCCATGCAGACAACACAAGGGTGCTGGAACAAGGCTCTCTGGAGACTCTGAGGAAAGAGTTACCAGTTTTACCTGGGTTACTATAACACCTTGGCAGGGAATGTGCTGTCAGCTGAGAATAGATTGTGTGGCTACTTAAACGCTGAGTCAGCTCCCACGCGTGAACGAACAATTCATCCTTTCCCTGTCGTATTTCTCAAGCTTCATCACAAGACTCGTGATAATTGGGGCATATCTTCTAGAAAGGTTTCATTCAAGATATTACTACCAAAGTTTGTTTTCTTCATGGCAACAGCATAGACCAAGCGTGACTCTGAATAAGCCCCATGCTTTGGCTGGGCACCCTGAGCCCCGTTTCTGCCATGCACACTGGAATCTACACTGGCAATGGTTTCCAGATTATATATATATATAAGTTCCCTTCCTGTCTTGGACATTGCATTGCCACATGACCTTTGCCAAGTCACTCCCTTTAGCTCCACTATAACATAAGGTTGTAATTACAATGATTTTCCCCTCAGAAATATGATGAGAAGCTATTCATAACAAAGATTGTCAAAATTGCAAACATCATGAGAAGCAGATATTAAATGTTTAAAAAATGTTCTAAATTGAATATTCATTTCCTCTTTGGCTCCACAAATTCTTAAAATTAATATGTAAAGACAAGAGTAGAAAGAATGTCTGATTAGGCCCTTCTGTTAATGCTATTCATGAATTAAACATGTATTTGGCCCCAAATATGACCTTGATTTTTCATATAAATAAATTTTGCACAGGGGAACATTATCTTTTCACTGTTCTCTCACTAGGCACATGTCTTTCTTCTGTCCCGAGAAAACTGAGGTCACTTATTTGATTTTAAATTGGCAATGCAATCTTGCTCAGTGCCAGACACATGACATGTCCTAGTAGCTGTCTGGACTTGGATCTGGGATCATATTCCTTTCAACTCCCAATCTATGTTCCAAACACTTGAGTGCAAGAGGGCAGAATGCTTGAAGAGGTGAACTCAGGCCAGGCTGGCATTCACTCTGTAGGATTCAGGGAGAGAGTCATACTTCAAAGTGGTACAAGGGAGTGATTGACAGTCCACTAGGATTGCTCATGGTAGGTGGAAGGACAACAGGAGAGAAAGAAATTGGTACATTTTTTCAAGTCTTTGTTTCTCTTCCATCTGTAGACTCTTTAAACTGCCTTCATATTTGGATATGGACATTGAAGTATTGCTGACCAATGCCAGAGTCACAGGAATACCCTGCTGTGCTTTTGATCTTCCCATATGACTGAATTTCCTGGATCATCATGTTACTCTCCGTGTGTGCACATATGCACATGTGAATCTTCTGGCACATCTCCCAGAAGTGCTAGTTCTAGGACAAAGGGTCCATTGGTGCTTTCAGAATGTAATATTGATCACTTTGGCTTTCCTTGGCTCAGGGCCAGACACTTCGTCTTTCAGTGCGCAAGATGGCTGCCAAGTCCCTTGGTTTGTCTCATTGTGACAGCCTTCGACACTACTTCCTGAAGAGCAGGGTAATTTTTTAAGAACCTTGTTTAAAAATGGAACTGAGTGTTTTACCACCTATGGGCAGGAATTTGCTTCTTTAACCCTTACAGGCTGTGGTGCTTTCTATAGTCATTTACACAGTACTCCTCATTGTTCAGAGAGCAGGAAGTCAATGACAGAGAATAATTCATGGTGTTATCCCTTCCTTTTGTACAGTATCTCTCTAGTACCAGTCTTAACTATATTCTTAATTTATACTTCAAACTTCATGCTAACTCAAAGGATAAATATAAGAAAAAGGAGAAACCTCCAAAGTGCATTTTTCAAGCATTGTATTATCAAAATGAAAGTATCTAATTTAGAATGGACCCTGGTACCAAAACTTGATATGTAAAATGATAAAAAAAAACCATGTCAACTTCATAGGGCAAAAATATCATGGTTATCTTCAGGCAGACATCAAAAACAGGGCTATGAACTTCAGACCCATTGCAAGTATATAGACTCGAAGGTGAGGGAGGTCAGTAAAGTTTCCCTTTCTCCTTTTCCCTCGAATGCTATGTCTAGGGTCTGAACTAAGCAGAATGTAAAGTAGAGGATTCTTTTGCTTTCTTGCTGGAGCTCGTTTCTGCTTCTAAGCATCATCACCTGCTGCACACAGCTGCCTTTCTTCTCAGAAGAAAGACTATTCGAGTAGTCATAAAACACTTGAGTGTTCATTTATACCATATGCTATTTTCTCATCTTCCAGACAGTAGTTTTTGTTATTGTATTTAAAGAATGGCATAGGGATAAACAGGTAGACTGACTTGGGGATCCTATGATCTAAAAGAAGGATTGGCGGAGGACAGGACTTTCAATACTGCCACGGTGGGTACCCTAATAGTGAGACCTGGTTCCTCATTTTGTTAGGAGATAAACCAACTGCTTTCATTATCTTCCATTTTATTTGGCTTCTGAGAGATTCCCAGAGCACATCTTTAATGTGGGACTAAAAGAAACTTAATCTGAATTCCAGGCATTCCAGATGTAACAGGAAGAACACATGCTTCTGAACCAGAGTCCTAGGTGAGCCTCCTTCTGCCCTTGCCAGTCAGGTCATCTTGGGGAAGGTATTGAACCTTTCCAAGTCTCATTGCTAATTTACAGAATAAAGGAAATATTAGTTGAGGGAGATGGGATAATGATCACAATATATTGTATGAAAGATATTTTAAAGAAAAAGAAAATATTACTTCCGTCTTATGAGACTGAGATAATGAACGTTGAAGCCTAAGCACACACAATATGTGACAGGGGACCCTTGACATCAATTCCCTCCGTTGTGTGCCCTTATGTGTGAGCAGTCTAAGGCAGACCCTGTGGAGTGCCTTTCCTAAGGGCAGCTTACACAATCTAAAAATTCAGCTGTGATATTTTTAAAAAGTTATATTCCATGGTTATGATATCACTAGTGTCAAGTTTAAACTTGTGGTGGCAGAACAGCTGTGAGCTCTGTGGGTGCCAGATCCTTTGGAAGCAGAATGCTGTGACAGTCCTGGAGAAAATTGCCATGTTTGGCATTCTGTGAGCATGCTTGTTAGAGCCTTGAATTTTCCGACAAAAAGAGCTGATTCAATCTTGTTCACTCCCTCTGAGTGGTGCACTTCCAATCCTTTCTTTGAAAGCACATAGATTGCAAACAAACATGTAGTGTTACTATATTCTCATATGGCTATCCTTGGTAAGTAGCCCCAATAATATTGATGGGGGTTCATAATAATCTGTTTTGGAACTCATCTTTCAAATTAAACATTTAAATCAATAAGAATTTTAATTAGGGAGTAAAATAGTTTGAGTTCAATGTTAGGCACATGATGTCATAGAATAATGAGTTTGTTTTCAGAATAATAATAGCAGCCTTGAAAATCTAGACACTAATATTTTGACCCAGGAAATCATTCTCTCCTACTCTTGAGGAAACAGTGTTTGCCATAATTGTTACACAGTGTGCCTGGCACTGTATGCTTAATCCCACACATCTTGATGTCATCTAGGAAAACTAAAAGCAGGTTGTAATTAGGAGCCCTATTGAGACAGTAGGGAGAGGAATCCATCAGAGTATAGTTAACCACTAAGTAGGTTTGCAATTCAAAACCTGATTTGGGCCCTTGTCGCTGACTTTGAAATCACATTTTAGTTCTCAATGTAGGCAATTATTTCTTCAGCATTATAATATTCAGACTGTTTGTAAAGAACAATACAAAGAATTCATTGTTTTCCCTTCTCTACAAGATTCTCTTAGAGAAGCATTGAAAATAAGGGGGAAATGAAGAAAATCAACATTTTCAATTCATCCTCAGACTTTAGTAGACAATGCTTTGCATTTACGAAATCCTCACATTTACATCCTTGGGACAAAACTTCCTGCGTTCACATTAAACAAGATCCACAATCTGGCTAATCATTGCCCATAGAAAAGTTGCACAGCTGAAATCTCAGAAAGCGAACAAATGCACATTTTACTACTTCCACTGAAATCAATTTTAAGGGTCTATTTTTTAAAGACACTATGCCTTATCCCTCACACCTTTTAAATACTGAAAATAGATTTTTTTCTCACATAATATATCCTGATTACTGTTTCCCCTTCCTCTACTCCTCCCAGTTCCTCCTCCCCTCCCCTCATGATCCACTTATTTTCAATTACTACATCATCTGTGTCCTTTATTGAAGTACTGTAAATATTCACAAGGGCTGTCTTTATTTCATAAAATATACATTAAATGTCTTGTGTGTACTATCTGGAATATATGGATGTCACAAAACTAAGTGGAGGACATGCTTGCACCTTCATGGAGCTTGTCCAACAGAAAAGATGGTCACCTACCACAATACAGTATGTCCTAGTCAGCGATGGTCATTCATCAATCATCCAAAGTATTACACACTCCATAAATTCCAAACCTAGGAACCCTCTATCTACATTCTTTCCTTGGACATATTTGGTTTGGTTCATACAGTACTGTCAAACATAATTTGGAAAATCATCAGTATTCTGAAGTGGAACTATATTTCTTATAGGTGTAGATTTAAGATTTTCTTTTTGAAAAATGGAGAAAAGTGGGCAACATTTGAATATAGAGCCCTGATTCTTCACAATCATTTCCACTCTTCTACTCTATTCTCCCAGATACAAAGGAGTTTTCCTTTTTTAAGATTTATTTATTTATTATGTATACAGTATTCTCAGTCCTCTGCCTGCAGGCCAGAAGAAGGCACCAGATCTCATTACAG
>LOJH01046971.1:0-13300 GCA_001685095.1 Ellobius talpinus
CAATCATAGTACCTTAATCAAGATCAGAAATACATATACATATAACAAAATTGATCTATCAATAAACCAAGATTTATACCAATGTAAATTATTCATATCTATATCAGTATTTGCTTTTTATTGACTAAACCTTGAAAACCAATGAGCAACATTTATATCTCATTCTGTTGAACCTCAGACTCACTCAGAATAAAAGAGACAGTAAGACTTCCCTCTGATGAAGGAATGGCAGCAACACAATTGTAGAAGGGCGTGTTGATGGTGGGTGTTTGTGGTCATCTTGTAAGATACATTTCTCCCTAGGCCGATTGAAAGCAGTGTCTGTTGCAACCCTTTGAAAGATTTTTAATTCTCCTGAAGTCCTTCTTAAAGGCCTGCCTGTGTCCTATCATTGGAACACAGAATGTGGGTATAACCAAGTATCACATAGGATCATTTCTGAGGAATTTGACTTGACTAATGCTGTCACTTTTCTGGGTCCCTGTGTCCACTTTTCTCAAGCCCATGAGATTATTGATGTCCTGTTTGTAAGACATTGGACAGCTCTGAAGGATGGAATGAAAACAAATTAGCAAGGAAAGAAATTCCAAATGAGTATTGTCCATCATTTAACATCATCATTGAATGAAGGACCTGGATTTCTTTTGTGTATAAATGTAATGCCAAGAGTTGCAAATTACAGGGAACTACATAACCTCTTCAAAGAACTGTAGAACTTGTGGGAAATTTAAAGTAAATATACTTTTTAAAAATGGATGAGTGGCTACAGAAAGGTGCATAAAGTGTACCAGAGGAAATGTATTTTTATGGTTTTGAAATGAGGTTATGATCTATCTCCACTGGATAAAAAGAAAAAGTCACCCCAGTAGAAGGATTTTTTCAGTTGAACCTTGAAATATAAAATAAAGAAAAAATGAGTGACAGGAAAGAAGAAGTGTATTATATTCAGCAATTACTTGGCACCTGACAAGAGTGGAGGTCTATAGGATCTGAGGCGTTGGGAAAGAGATGCTTCTGTCAGAAGCAAAAATGTACTTGTGGAGAATGTAAGATAGCATGGAAGGAGAGCAATGATCACCAAGTTGAGGAGATTTCTAAAGAACATCTATCTGGTCATTTGGCAATATCCACAGTGTAACACTTGGAGCTATATTGGTCCTCCTATCCTGTCTTCTCTACTACCTGCCTGCTGTAGAGACCATCTGTCCTGGTGAGTTCTGGTTCCACTTGTATTTCTGGTGGCCTCAGTCAGAACCAAGTATAGAATATTGGATCATTTTTGTCACAATCAATATTGACGCATTTTGTCTCAGTCTATAACATTGAGCTTTGACATAGGAATCCAAACAATGAGGAAACTAAATGATAATGTTTCAAGTGAAAAGTCAATGGCAAATACGCTCCAAAGCATTTTCATTATTGTGAGCGCCTCTCCACACCAATTAAACTATAACTTCTTAGGCTTAAACCAAAAGCAATTCTTGTTTTTAATATTTTATAATCTCTATATAAACCTCATTTTAGATTGCATGTTTACATCTAATTTGTCATACTACTCCATGGCAGTTGATTTGCTGTCCTCTCCACTCTGGGCTTGGGTGGGGTGGTCTCTAGTTGCATGTTTGAAAGCGCCAATCCATCAATACATGTCCTAATCATAGATTTCTTAAAGTTTGCATCTGATACATGAGACTGAGAAGAGCTAGACCACAGCAACATCTTTGGGTGGTATTAGTTCTCAGATAAAGGTTAGAGTAACTTACTGTCACTGACTCAATACAAACCATTCCTCTGTGTGGAAAATCACCACGCTTGCCTCACCTTGTTTGAAAGGTACCCCAATAGTATTCCACTTAATACTAAAATATTCCATTTTTATCCTATCAACCAGTGACATGTTTAGTTCCATGTATTGGCTGGTTCAATAAATGATTACAAACTTTTATTGAGTGAATCTTGATCATTCCTCCATGAAGTGTAAAGTGCTTCCAAACATTGTTTTTATTACATGGTGGTTCAAAATTATTATGTTGCATGTGTGTTGTCAAAACACAGCTTAAGTGCATTAAGGAAGTTTTATATCAAGTTAAATGAGAATTCCAAGTCTTTTTTCCAAAATATCCTTGGGGCAGAGGGGACAGGAATCAATGCTTGACTCAGAACTAAAGTCACACTATCAAGAAATCCCTAAGCAATATTCTCTTTATATTATCATTATTACTATTAGTAGTAGTAGTATTGTGAGTGAGAAAGTGGGTATATGAGTTTGATGTGTACTGAATGTTCACATGTGTTGATACAGTGCACTTTTGGAACTCAGAGCCCAACAATCAGGAATTGGGGTTCTCCCGGGGATTGAACTCAGATCATCAAGCTTGAGCTGCTAACTCTTTCACTTTCTAATCTATCTTGGAGCCCACTTGAAATATTTTCTGCAGGCCTACTAATTTAGAGAGTGCCAATTTCTTTTTGAGATAAAAGGTTTTCTAAGTGCTTATTGAGCTTAAACTGTCAGAAAACCCAGATGCAGGCACTGTAGTGAGAAAGCAGGATATTGTCTTTCATCCCTGCCACACTTACTTTGCTGTCAGCAACATGACACTACTAATCCTAATATTACTATCAATGATTAATGATGCTAATAATACTGGCTTATGCACTGCTGTTGGTGTTACATTATTTAATACTTGCAGAAATACTGTTGTATCTGTTGCTTTTCTCATTCCTGTGACATAAAAAAATAGACACAACTTAATGCAGGGAGGGTTTATTTTGGCTTAGAGTTTGAAATGATAAAGTCTGTGATAGGTGATAGTGTTGAAAACAGAGAAGCCGGGAACATTGCATCCACAGTCAGAAAGTAAGAGGGTAAAGGGGAAGTGGGTCCAGAGCACAAAACCTCAAGAGCTGCTGGGGGTGACTGGCTTCCTCCAGCAAGGCTCTGCCTCCTAAAGGTCTCACAACCTCATGAAACACCACCAGCCAGGGCCCCAAGTGATCAAACATGTGAACCTATGTGGGAGACATTTCTTTTCTAAACCACGGTACCTATAATGTATATCATTGTCTGCACTTTACAGAACAAGGAGCTAAGGCTCCAAAGATTAAGTTCTCTGTGTTTGGTTACATTATCAAAGTGACGGGTGCGCCCCTCCCCCTTGTCTTTAAAGTTTCTCCTAACTTGCAGTTCTTATATAATGATGTGTCAGAATCACATCACTACATGGTAGGCAGATAATTTAATGGATTCTGCACCTGGCTGAAGTTGTATCCATTAAGTGGTTGAATTAATACTGAAGAAACTAAGTTTGCTCAGAGCCCAAGACAGGCGACTTCAGGAAGAAATGTGAGAAATGAAACATTCATAAGGATATTTCCTTCGTGAAAAAGGAATATTACAACGTATTCTGGATAGGAAACGTATGGCATTAACTGGGGAGTGTGGTAAGAAGAAGTCAAGGATGACAATCCCATGGAGGCGCTCCCTCGGGTTAGGTTGTTCACTGTAAAGAGGCACACAGTTGAAAGCAAGCATTCAAGCATGGGTTTGAGCCTATGTCTGTTTAAGAAATGATATTAAAATTCAGCTAATTTTTCAGCACTCATAAACCTTGACTTCTAGCAACAAAAATTTGCGACAGTCTCTCCATGAGCCTTTGTCTCTATCATACATATCTTTACTCATACATGGAATGGACAGGAAGCGCAGGAGACTTGATACCATAAGCTACATGACTCTTAATCAATGGCTAATGGCATCTCAGCTCTCCTGGTGACCAGAGATGGCTCTAGGAATAGCCTTCACTCTTCAGAACTTACCAACCAGATATCTAGTCACCCAAAGGCAGTGCTGACTGCCTCCCCTCCTTACTTTCCACCTAACCTCTCTGCTCATGTTTCCTAGATTCCATTTCCAAATAAAGTAGCTGTGTTTAATAAAAACGTGGTGGGGGTCTATTGGGGGTACTTTACTTAAGACAAATTTAAATCACTTCCTACAGAGAGACAGTGTGAGTTAGATGCAGCCGTGAGGCTCTGAGAAGCTCAGTAATTACATAAAATAAGCAATGACTGCATCCCTGAACGAGGAATGGGATGTCGAAGGAAAACGGCCCGGCCCAGCTCCTGCCTATCAAGGGCTGAAGACAGCCTGGAGCTTGTGGAATTAGATTTTTGCGCTATCATTTTTGGTTATCCAAGGGCAGCTTAAGGGAGTTTTGATTACTCAGGAGGAGCTTAAGATGCCAATAAAGAGTAAAACTAAAATGAGCGATGGAAAATTAGTGGGGGGTCAATGTTGAATGAGCTGGGAATAGAAAGGAAAGAAAGAGAATCAAGAATCCCCTTGGAGGACAGTGAGGGAAGCCCTGTGCTGGGCAGTCTTGATTGATGATTAATTAGTAGCCTCTGCTACTCACAGGACAGTACTCACTCGTCTTGTGGATTTCCTAAAGCAAGTATATAGCTCATCAGAATGATATTCATTGCTCCAAAAGAACAGACCCTTCAGATCCTTCTGAGGTAGGGTGAGTAATTCATATGAGTTTATGGGTTTTTCTCCAGCCTTCCAATACACACATAAAATATATGTCTTTGCCCTGCAATGAAATTCTCAAATATGTCTTTGAGTTTGTGAATAAAAATACTGGCTTTTCTTAACAATGTACCTTCGAGTAAGTGATTCAAGCTCCATTTTAATGCCAGAGCAAATGTAGGTTTGTTAACAAAGGAGCAGCTCTCAACATCCCAACCAGTAGCAGCTTCATTTGCACTTGTTCAATGAAGGCACTGGAATGTGGCAGTGAGCTCACACTTCTACCAGCTTGCACTTTGCATAGCTGTTCAAGCCACTTAACACCTTTCAGCTGTCTGCAAGTGAAAAGAATGTTCATTACAAACGCTCCTGTGACTGGCACAGCTGCCCAGAATGTTTGTTTATTATCAGCTTGTGATTATTTGGTGTTTATTTTTTTGCCCATTAAAAATATATACTGGTTTAGATGTTGTTAACTACAGGAACATTTGTACAGTCAGAACTTGTATAGTCAAGACTTACTTAAAAAAATAGTAGAACCCTTTGGATACAAGATGAGAATTTACACCAATTATTAGTGTCTATAGTTATTTTAATTTTGGTTTTCAGCTTATGGATAAAATATATAGTGTGGATGGAAGGGTATTCAACCTTAAAATGATGTAACTTTGTGCCATTTAAGAACTGCTAAGAACAATGTATCATTTTTTGAATGAGCCAAGTGAAGGAGAAATTCCATGTCCTTAATTCCTTCATTGGGAATATGGGATTTGGAAAAGACGGAAAGAGACATTTAGGAAAATTTGCCAAAGGTCAAATGAATGACAATTTCATGTGGTGGCAGATCTGAGTCAAAGTCATTTTTATTCCTTAGCCCCAGTAAATGACTGATCTCAAATAGAGTAGACCATGGCATACGTTTGGCCTTATGAACAGAATCTTAAGTGTCCTCTCCATATAGACCTGTATGTGTTTCTAGAACATTTGTGGCAGAGAACAAAACTGCTTTCACCTTTGTGCTGTTTCTAAATATTTATCCTTCAACTTGATGGCACAGCATTCAAGAGTGGTTTGCTCCAGCACTGCTTTAGAACTAGGTATGAATGGAGACTGTGCTTCTATTTCCCGGCCACCCAGACCCGAATAATCACACAGAAACTGTATTAACTACAACACTGTTTGGCTGACGACTCAGGCGTATTTCTAACTAACTCTTACATCTTAAATTGACCCATTTCTATTCATCTGTGTATCGCCACAAGGCTGTGGCTTCCTGGTAAGGTTCTGGCATCTTTCTCCTTTGGCAGCTACATGGTGTCTCTGCCTTCCTCCCCCCTCTATCTCTGCTTGGATCTCCCACATTGCTATATCCTGCCCTGCCATAGACCAAAACAGCTTCTTTATTGGCCAATGGCAATAAAACATATTCACAACATACAGAGGGGCATCCCACATCAACTAAGTCCCGGAAATCAAGGGTAGACTAGGCACATAAACAGAGACAGCATCTGTGAGGTCACTCCTGTTTTAAGTGAGGCAAAGTATTGTAAGTTTATTTCAGTAATGAACCACTTGCATTTTTAAAGAAGAGAGATCTATTATAGCAGCTTGAGAGCTGTAATAACCAGGCCATGACCATGTGGCCTGTAACATGAGTTTAGGAAAAAAAATACAACCTCTGAATTCTGGTTCATATTTATTACATACTTTCTATTTTGACATCTTCACAAAAATCTCTAAGGTAATTATGAAATATGAAAATGCCAGGTGGCTGGCACTAGAGAATTTCTCAGGAATCCACAAGGATGACCCCAGCTAAGACCCTAAGCAATAGAGGAGAGGGTGCCAAAACTGGTCTTGCCCTGTAGTCAGATTGATGATTATCTTAAATGTCACCTTAGAACCTTCATCCAACAACTGATGGAAACAGAGGCAGAGACCCGCAGTAGAGCACTGAGCTGAGCGCCCAAAGTCCAGTTGAAGAGTGGGAGGAGTGAGAATATGAGCAAAGAGGTCAAGNGAATCCACAAGGATGACCCCAGCTAAGACCCTAAGCAATAGAGGAGAGGGTGCCAAAACTGGTCTTGCCCTGTAGTCAGATTGATGATTATCTTAAATGTCACCTTAGAACCTTCATCCAACAACTGATGGAAACAGAGGCAGAGACCCGCAGTAGAGCACTGAGCTGAGCGCCCAAAGTCCAGTTGAAGAGTGGGAGGAGTGAGAATATGAGCAAAGAGGTCAAGACCATGATGGGAACACCCACTGAAACAGTTTACCTAAGCTAATATGAGTTCACCACCTCCAGCCTGACAAGGAAGTAACCAGCATAGCTCCAAACTAGTCCCTCTGAATGTGGGTGACAGTTGTATGGCTGGAGCAGGCTGCGGGGCCACTAACAGTAGCACCAGGACTTACTGGTTGTACTGGCTTTTAGGAAACCTATTCTCTTTGGATGGATACCTTGCTTAGCCTAGATATAATAGGGGGCACCTTGACCCTTCCTCAAAGCAATGTGCCTTTCCCTCTCTGAGGAATAGATGGGAGGGGGTGGTAGAGGGGATCGGTAGAGGGAATGGGAGGAGGGGAGGAAGAGAGGACTGGGATTGGTATGTAAAATAAAAAAAATAGTTTGTTTTCTTTTTAAAAAATTAAATTAAATAAAAAAAGAAAGAAAATGCCATGTGGCACTGTTTAAAATAGTCATGTTAGCCAAAGTTGTTCTTCAGTAATGGAATATGGTGAGTTCAGATGTGTGTAAAGTATGTGATGGATTAGAAAGCATAATGCTGAACAAAGGAAAAAGAGATGTGTATTACTAATTTCATATTGACTTCAGGTGGAATGATAATTTGATATGTTGAATTTTATAAATTAATTTTACACATTAGTTTTGCTTTGTAAAAGTTTGTGTTTATTCACTCATTTACTTACCATTTATAATATGTGCCTAGGGAAGTCAGCAAGGAGCTTACCATTCTCCTCCCATTATATGAGTTCCGGCCATCAAACTCAAGTTGTCCGACTTCATGGTAAACACCTTCAAACACTGAACTATGTTAATGGCCCTGCATTTTGCTTTGTGAATGTGACTAATAGAAAAGTTAAGCCACATATGTTGCTACATAATATTTCCACCAGACAGCTCTAAGCATAAGAAAGTTAACTACCTGGACAGATTTCCTCTTTTTCATTACTTCAGAAAATAAAAAACTTGAGTTTCTTACTTGTAATTCATATGTTCCTTGCTATAATTCTTCCAAGAGCACCACACCTGTGAATCTTACAAAAAATGATGCCAATAAACCCATCTAACTAATGAGACCAACTATTTATTGCATATAAAGTTTTGCAAATGTTCTTAATTTTATGTATATAAAACTCTTAATTTATTGTCTTACAAAGCATAAACATTCATCATATCTTCACTTTGTTTTTTACTTATAAAAGTATTAACGGTACCCATTTTGCCAATAAATTTTGTTCTATTAATAAAGCTTGCTTTAGGAAAAAGCAGTAGGTAGTTATTTGATAGGCTTCTCAAATGTCTGATTTAAATAATACGCAGCAAGAAAAACAGAATCTGCTGTCAAAGTAAATAATATTAATTTGTGAAAGCGCATTTGCAACATCTCATCAGTATACCATATAAATATACTTTTTATCATCTAAGAGTTTCATATTTCATTATTTCTTCCCTAAAGCATTCGGCGGGTAGAAGAATTTGTTGGTGAGAACAGATTCATTGAACACCCAGTGACTTGGCACTGGAAGGAGGACAGGAAGGAACAAGGCTTGTTGGGATGACATCATTGTCAGCTCCATCTGGAAGTAGCCATTTCCCATCAGGGAACTTAAAATACATAAGCTATTATCCTAAACTCTGAAGTTATAAAGATCTATGTGTAAAGTTGCCTTCCTTTACTTGCAAAAAGTATAAGAAAAGCAGAAATATAAATCATTAAAACCAATCGCTATTACTATCACCAAGATTAATCCCCACTTGTCCTACATCACAGATTTTTTAAAATGTTATTTGTTTTATGTGTATACACAGTTGGCCTGCATATATGCATGTGCACCAAATGCATGCCTGGTGCCCGCAGATGCCAGAATAGGGTGTCTGATAACCTGGGACTAAAGTTACAGATGGCTGAAAACCACCATATGGGTGCCGGAACTTGAACCCAGGTCCTCTTGAAGAACAGCTGGTGTTTTTAACACTGAGCCCTCCCCAGGCCCTACTTTCACAGACAATTTCTACAAAATGACCATCGTGAGATCTTAATAATGATTTTTTTAACTCATATTTAAAATATCTGCGAATTTCCAGTGCAGTCAGGATGGAAGTTTTATCTTAGTAGTGAAAGTGGGGTGAGCCTCTGTCTCTCTTCCCTTTGCACTCCATTTGGGAGATGGCTGTCCCCAACACCCTTTGCCAGGACATCCATCTCAAAGCTTAAGAACAATGGAAAACAGGTAGGGTCAGTCCTGTGGGCACATCTGAATCACCTAACCTTGAAGTAAACTGCTAAACGCCTTTCATCTCTTTACCTAATTTTATTACCATGCTACCAGCTATCCAACCTTGGATTTTCCCCTTAAATTTGTTTAGTGTTTGTTCCCTGCCTCTTCTGACTAATATTGAAAAGACAAACTTTAACTCTTTCAATAATTTTCAGGTGTGTGTGTGTGTGCGTGTGTGTGTATGTGTGTGTGCGTGTGTGCTCGTGTGTGTCCTCAACATGCCACAGTGTGTGTATGGAGGTCAGAGGACAATCAGTTTGTGTGATTTAGTTCTCTGCTTTACTCATGTGGTCTCTGGAGATCAAATTCAGGTTGTCAGTTTTGATGGCAAGAGTCCTTGTTTGCTCCGCCATCTTGCCTGCCCACTATGTTTATTTGGTAGTTTTTTTCTCAGACACCCAAAAAACCCTTAAAAATTAAATGTCAGCTGACTGGATAGAAGGATGAATTAAATGTAATAAAATATCAAGACAAAGGGGATTCAGAGTGCTGGAGCATGAGGTAGCAGTAGCATATAATCAAGAGGTAATGGAGTTTTCCAAAAGATGAACTACCTTAGCTGACACCTGTTGGATTAAGAGGAGTCAGCCAGACTTTCAGCAAAATGATGACCAGTAAAGGGCTTTCCTTACATGTACATAGATCACAAAAACATTCAGGTGAGCTTCAGAAAGAAGTGAGAGTGACCTGGCGACATCCTCAGGGAGATAGGGGCCAGAAGTGCATGATGTCACTACCTCCTGAGCTGTGACAGTGTGAGGGGTCTCCTTTGACTTGTATTCAAACCCCGAACACCTGATCATCCTACAAACAAAAGCATGCCTTGTATCTTCCTGTACTCACTCCATTTCCACATCTATGTCCCTCATGAGATTGTAAACCGAACAAAATTTCAGCGGCTGTTGCTTAGGACTTGAATGTTCCTTTCCTTGTACTAGGATGGCATAGGAAAAGTAGGCTCCCAGCCAATGCCTGGTGAGCTGAATTGAGTCTTCTCCCATATTACTCTACAGACCATTATCTGAACTGTTATTTGGGATTGAATAGATTATTCTGAGACACCGCAGAAAGCATAAGAATAATTTATACACCATTGATCCTCCATAATAGTTATTTGAATTAACATGGAGGACGGACATGCACAATAAATTTGCATGCTCCAAAGCCTTTCACTGTGAGAAAATACCATCTCTGCAATAAAGAAGGCCAGGGGAAAAGGGCTAAGTAGATTCTTGGGCATAGATTCTTTTTTCTTTTAAATCAAAAAAGAATTCATCAGAAGTACACATCCTTGTGAAAATCATCCCTTCTGATAAGGTTGTTCATTTTCCAGAAATTAGTCCTCATTATACGGGTTCTTAGCAAGATTTTCAAAGGCATCTGTTATCATGACTAAGTAGAAACCAAGTTAGAGATGATCATATGATACAAGTCTAGTGTTTATTTCGCTTCTGACTCTTCAGTGTTGCAAAACCAATAGGGCCTTGACAGTACACTAGGCCATAGATTACCTCCTGGAGCCATGCCGCTAAAAACAGGCTGTGCTAAATAGCCTCAGAATATTGATTGTTATGATAGAAGTGTGAATAAAATAGAAAAACAATTCAGTAATAATAATGATATTTGATGTGCTCAGTTGGAAAGTAGAATGAGCAGATTCCTCTTTCCCAAAAATATCTCAAAGCCTTCATTGTGCAGTTGATTTCCCCTTAGGTAGAAATATGTTTTTTTATATATGTCTTGTTGATTTTCAATGTCTTTCTTTTCATGTAAAATACAGTCTGTTGATCATTAACAAGCAAATTAAGAAACTCAAATTGAACCCTAATTCATCCCAACTTGACTCAAAATCATCAGACCATTGAAAAACTTTGTTGTGAACATTAGCTTCTCTGTCTTGCTATTTCTTAAGTTCCCTTCTCTGATATAATGAAAACACATGTATGGATGACCATTTTTGAAAGGCTTGGGTCTTGAAGCCTGACTAGGGTGGCAAGGGGATAAAGAAGGAATGACATACCGGTACATACACAGAAAAGCTGGGGTCAGTGGGTCTGAGTGTACTCTGTTGGAGTGGCACCAACTACTACCAACAAATCAGAACCTCAAGGCAGTTATTAGGTAGCACCCAGAGGGAAGGACTGGGCAGGAGGTCTCTGTAGGGGAGCAGTCTCAGGGTACAAACTTCTAGGAGCAGGAAACTGCTATTGCCAGCTTTTGTATACACTGTGAATCCTTTGTAAACACTCATACTTGCACACAATGTCAACATTTGCGCTGAGACCAGAGGAAGACTTTGCCAGTTCTAACCCTGACCCATGTGGGGAAGGCTTTGCCAGTTTTCTATGGGCCTGAGGCCTTGGCCCTTGATATGGCCAGCTCACACCAAACAATGTATTCACTCAGAACTTCACTTGCTCCCTATAGTGAAGAAAATCTCTGTGAACTCATTTCAAGTGTGCAAGTCCATTGGCTTCCTATAAGAAACCCTGACCTAGTGGAAGCAGGAACTGAAGGAATTTTATTCATTGGCCTGTGACAACTTTATTGGATTAAATACAATATTGAATTTTGAAAATTAAAGTATCCCAGTCTTCAAATTCTTTTGATAATTGCCATGTGATATGGATGTGTGAAGGGCAAAAACTAGCTCACATATTTCAGAATCAAATCAAAGATCCTCATTTATATTCCACTGCTTTTATCACAGCGTTTTGCCGTTCATATCCACGTTGCTTATGGAAATATATTTTAAATAAAATATAATAGTGCCAAGTGGTGTGAAAGAATTTCCCTAATTAACAACTAACAATTAGAAAAGAGACGGAACAGCTTCCTGTTCGGATTCCTTTAACCAAGTTAATTAAGGGCAACGCGGCAAAGGCAAACCTAGAGGGAAGGGCAGAGAAAAAGGTATGCAGTGGAGTAAATTGGCATTACAAAAGAAGGCCTTGTCCACACCATGGCCGTATTCCTTACCCCAAATGTTGCACTGAAATCTGGTGTGTTTTTCCATTAGCAATATCTGCAACTCTGTACTTTTGTCCATAACTGTGGGCATCAGCAGTCAGCAAAGCTTTTCTCATCATGCTGGCTGGCCAGCAGTACCAAACAAGTAGCTCACAGTAAGACCTTGCCCTCTGCCAGTGATCCTCCACTCTCAAAATACCTTGTTGCTCTCCTCCTGAGAATGGTGTCTCCAAAGGCATCTTTTCTGTACCACTTCTAAGAGTTTCCCTAGAGCACTGAGCTCTGGTGGCCCATTACAACATCTGATCTGACAACACCATCTTCTTGACCACTGTCCCTCCCTGTACCGTTCCTCCCTTGCTCCTTCATTGTTTCCTAGGATGACCTCCCAAATCAGCCCTCTGGACATCCTCAGTGTCTGCTCCTGGTAGAATCCACACACAAAGACTGCTACTACTGCTCACAGAAGTCTGTCTCTGAATTCTGTTCGTTAAAACGTTAACAGCCTCGACATTCAAGACTTTTGCTACCTTTGTCAACAATTCACGTCATTGCATCACCCTGATGTGTTCAGTAACCACCATTGGTGTCTCGTACCACTTTCTGAGAGTAGTTGAACTCCATAATTGGAGTTTGTGGACTTACGACTGAACCCGGCTCTTCCACACAGTTCAGACCTACTCTATGTCATGTCAGATGAAGTGTGATAATTGTATAAGTCCTGAGCAGGCAAGCAGTCTTCAGCCAACTTTCAATTATGTCTAGAACAATGGCAAGGTCCGTCCTTCCTAGAGCCATCTGGTTAAAATCTGCCTGCTTAGGCAAGAGTTGGGTCATCTTCATCCATCTTAGCACACCAGATAACCATTCATCATCTCTAGGCCATCTTAGAAAGCTTGGCTCTCCAGATGCTCCATTCTCCTCTGAGCAAGGAGGGCTTGGTTTCAGGCTATGGATGTGAGAGCTTAGGATCTAGAGACTCATTTCTTCAGAAATGAGCCCACAGGGAGGGAAGACTTTCAAGTTCAGTACAGCATGCTGAGAACTTGCCTGAGTTGGGTAAACACATATGATATTTTTTATGGATACCCTTCTAAAATGTTATAAAACTTAAGGTGAAGAACCCAGTAGTTCTTTTAGTTATTTGCCTCAGGAGTAAAACTTGATGGCCTATTTCTACAGTTATTTAAAGTAGTAAAAATAATGATTCTCTCTCTATGTCTGTATCTGTGTCTGTCTCTCTGATTCTCTCTCTCTCTCTCTCTCTCT
>LOJH01046973.1:0-13300 GCA_001685095.1 Ellobius talpinus
AACCAATCGTGAGCGTGGCTGCCTGAAAGGCGGGGCCACCGCAGGCCCCGCTAGGTCCTAGGTTCCGAGGGATTAGACTCGAGATGGCCCCTTCGTAATTTGGCTGCCCGGCTTGAGACCGGCGGACTGAAGCTAGAAACTAGACAGGGTCGACCTGCTCGGCTCAGAGGGATAGGGAGGGAAATATTTGCTAGGCTGGGTCTTGAAATTACACCCCAATGTAGGATAATATTGAACTTAAACTCATAAATGCAGAACTCGAAAACGATAACTTTTCTCCACTTTTCTCATTTGTTTTTTAGAAGCTTTAGCTGCCTCTCCCGCCTTTTAAGAAACTAGCTGGAGCCAAAACTTTTAAACCGGAAAGTTCCTTCCTGTTTCACACAGAAGTTTACAACACCCCAAATGAAAATGGCTTCGCCATCCCACTTCGCACCCCTGGTATAACCCCGAGAATATGTGCGGCCAGCAGAGGGACCTCGCTGTCCAAAACATCATACTTCAGAGGGTCCCTGAGGAGCATCGATATTGTTTAATTAACTTGAAACCCTCAACGGAAAGCCTGAAATGTCCCAGAAAGTTTTTGAAAATTTTTAACTGGGGCATACTGAAGTAACTAGCCTGTAGTCATTTTAACCCTAATCAGTCAGACAATAACAGATGAACAAAAGTTCATTAACTTCAAATTTCTAAGACGTGATGATAGACCAAGCGTTCTGAAGTAAATTTCTGCATACTTGAAAGAGGTAGAGGTGAAAACGCACGAAAATCCCACGTTTATGACACGCTGTTCTCCCGCGTGGACAGTGCTCACTTGTCCCAGCATCACAATCATTTCCAGCTCTGCCCTTTTCAATTGGAGCAACACTTCCGAAAAGCATCTGCCATCCCATACAGGCCCGAGGGACCCCAGGTGGCAGTATGACCACAGCTGGTAGTCATCTGATGCCCACCACTCCACGATATGTAGGAATTACAAGTGACCAGAACTTGGGCTTTCAGATGCATAAATCAAGCTCGGCATTGTATCTCTCTAAACCTCCAAGGTTGGGAGTCATGGGATGGGAAGTCCAGACCAGTTCTATTGCAAACTATTGCACGCCCAGCAGTTACTTGGTTACTCTGAAAATGAAGCCAACACTACCATCACAGATATGAAAGACACAAAACGTTTTTAAAAGTGTCTCACATCGAATAAATATTTCAAAGACATGAAATTTACCAAAATAAGTATAAATATCCAACAGACAAAAATTTAGTAACCAGAAATTTTCTGGGGTACTTATAAATACTGCCCCAAATCTGTAATATTATGTCTCTAAATAATTACATAATTTTGCAGCCCGTGCCTCTGAGTCCCCATTCATACCATCAATGCAGTGGGCTTTCCCTCTGGCACTTATTCTACCTTTTTTTCAACTAATGCTTTATTTTCAGACTTCGAGTCCTTTAATTTATGCAAAAGAAATAAAGTGATTTCAATTTTACCTAAGAAGTCAGGGAAATATTCAAATGGTCTGCACAAAATTTCCACTGCCTGATCTATCAGCACCTGACATTAATTTTTACTTGCTATTTTCCCTGCATTGATCTATTCTCAGCTAAAATGCACAAAGTTGGGTATATCGTAATATGCCCATATAGACAAAAACCCTGATATGCGCAGTAACTCTAGAGTTAAGTTTAACTTTGGCCAAAATATATGCTTTCTAATCAGATATTAGGAAGCTAGGTTTTCTATAGAGTAAATTCCATATCTACTTCAGACCATAGATTATAGTCTCTAAACTCCTTCCTCTAGCCTTAGGCCATCATTAGTGACTGTGTGACAGCCACCTACACACTATCTAGTCCATCTTTCTTGAATAGGCTCTAAATGAACAGTCAATACTATTTTTCAATCAAATATTTCCACTGTTGAACAAGCATCCAATAGGCTAAACAAGTCTTTAAAATACCCGTCAAACCAGCATTTTCACTTCTAGGAATTTATTCTAAGGAAATAACAACATACTAAAATATTTAGCCGTAAGAGGTTAGGTGTGGTAGCTGTAATCCCAGCAATTTGGAAGGCTGGGGCATCACAGTGCCTGGGAGTTCAAAGCTAGCTGGTAGGCTTTGGGCTACCTTGTATGGTTGTGGGCCTATGGTTGTGTGACTGAGGTCCTGTCTCCTAAGATAAACTATTTAGTTCTAAGAGCTAGATTTATGAGAGCAAAAGGTGAGTATTGAGTAATTACCAATGAACTGCATAGGCAAGCAATATATTGCAGTCACTAAAAGTGACAATATTCAGAGGTGGGCAGATTTTGAGGCCAGCCTAGTCTGTAGAGCAAGTTCGAGACGATCCAAGGAAGAGTCTGGCAGACTCAAAAACAAACAATAACTGATATACTCATCAACTGCACATGAACAATTTTTTCTGTAGAGGAAACCTATAAATTTGAGACATATTAGCCAACGGCATCATATGAACATGTGCAGAGTGACTTGGGAAAACCATATTTGAGACAACTGGAAAAATGGTAGTCTTGCACAATTTAAGGAGGTACAAAAGATGCTTTCAGAGATTCACACCCAATGATCTGCTGGTGATGTTTTGAATCTGGTCCAGGGAAAAGGAGAAGTGTCAGTGGGAGCTGAAACCCAAAGCAATACGAGTCCATGACTACTAAAATGATGCTGGCACATTTGAAATTCCTCACCAAGGTTTTAAAATGATCCCCATCTAAGTAAAAGATCAGAAAGCAATATGGTCAGCAGTGTAAGTGTGTAAAGATACTAAGGGCTAGAAGGGCTCCACAGGTGCAGCTTCCTCAGCAGCATAAATTAAAATGTACTTCTTCTATGATCCACCCTGTCCAGAACTAGGCGCCTGTGGCTGCTGAGCTCTCAAGATGGGGGCACTAGGGCTGAAAACTGAACTTGCCGTTGCCGAATTCTGATTAACAGGGACTTGTGCAGACTGGGGAAGCAGCTCAGCAATAAATAGAGTGCCTGCCACACAAGCAGCAGGAAGATCTGAGTTTGGTCACCAGGACCCATGTCAAAAAGTCAGGTGTGCTGGCACATCCCAGCACTGCCACGGGGGAGGCAGAGGTAAGATCTCAGGGCTCACTGCCCATCTAGCCTAGTCTAACCGACAAGCCCCAGGCCAGTGAGAGACTTTTCCTCAAGTAAACAATATAAACTGTGCCTGAGGCAGAATGGCATCCAAGGATGCACTGTTCTTTGCACGGACATGTTCACTTGCACCTACACATACATGCACCCACAAAGTGGCTTTTTTGGACAGCACAGGTAGGTAAGAGAATTACAGATGATTCTTTTACTTGAGTCTTGTTTTCTGAGTGATGTTACTGATTGCTTGTTTAGAGTTGGGCTCATGCTGCCTCCAATTCCCAACGTGCTGAGATTCCAAGCACACGCCATCATACCTAGTCCTTTTCAGTTACTTAAACTTTATCTTTGCAGTGAAGACTCTTTTTCACAATAAGAAAATAGGCTGTTTGCCTTTATCTAAAACACTTGTGTGGGTTCTCTTTTCGAGACTGCTTTGAAAATGAGATGCGGGTTTGTAAGGCAGATCACTCGGGAGTCTGCATCTGCTCTGAACTAACTGAAAGCCAAGCTTAGCTTCCAGTTCCTTGGTTCAGCACTCCTTTCCCTTGGCCCCATTCACACGGGAGCGGAGTTTTGTTTTAATGAAAGGATGGGCTATAGGTGTGCTGCCAAGATCAGGAACGCCAACAAACATATCAACCTTAATGGGGAGAAGCAGAAGAGTCAAGAATGTCTCTCGTGGTCTTTAGTTCATGAAGCAAGGGCTACAGCATCTCTGAAATCGGCAAGAAGAAAATATTTAAAGGATCAAAATATTTTTCTGAATGGAAGTAATTGGTAAACAGGATCAACAAGAACTGCCATTCCATGGAAGGGTCAGAGAGTCAGACTGGACTTTAACTACAACAGATGTTAGACTGGCCACCACACAGTTCAAAAGAAATCTGAGCATCACAGTGACTGTGCCAGAAGTGAGATATTTTTATTGACTTATTATTGTAAATTATCAGCATACAAAGTAATCAAGTATATTTACAATTCTTACATAATGTACATTTTAGAATAACTATAAAGATAATGTACTTTGCTCCATTTACAATGACAACTACAGAAAAATTACATTCATGAATTAGATACAAATCTACACACTAATAAAAACTAATGGAGTGTTGGTTATACATTCTTAAAATCCTTTTCACAGGCAGCAAGAAATAGTACATGTGATCAGTCTTTATGACCGGAATGATCCAGAAATATCACAAAGCACATAAACAGATATTTTTAAAAAGGAGTTTGTCATTTCCAAAAGTTACCCTTTAGCCTTTCGTAGGAAAAGGTGCTAACAACTTGATAGCACAGCAAGCTTTCCCTGTTAAAAAATTAATACCCAAAATAGGGTTGGGGAATGAGAAAATTCTAGAAAATAAGACAGTGAGAAGAGCAATGCAAAGAAAAGTTCTAGTTAATTAAATCTTCCTTTGTCCACATGACCCCATCCATGTAAACAGACAAAAGATGTCCACGAAACACCCTTCTAGGTGTCAGGACTCAGACTGAATTCAAGTCCTTTCTAGGGTTATAACACCGAAAAGTTAATAAAAGGTGAGTTTAACTTTATAATATTTGGCTTTTTATTAATGTTTGCTATTATACAAAATGTAGACTTCTTTACAATTTAATGCTTTCAAATTCCAATCTAGTCCTTTAAACGTGACAATGAGGTTCTCTGTGTTTCTAGAGCCTCTTATCAAACTCAGGGAAAGCTGCTACTTCACAGGGATGCCAATCCTCTCAGGACACAAGTGCTTTCGGAGCTTATGTCAGAGCCAGACCATGGGTCAGCTCTGTAAAACAAGAGGGGGCTGGGATGAAGCCCTGGGCCAGGCTGCTGCTCCTGAGCTAAGACTGCAGGTGTCCTCCTACAAGCCTCCGGGGACAGGACACTAGCAGCCAGGAAAGGTACACAAAAGGAGGCCTTAGAGGTTTCCTTGTTTCAGCCATTCGCTTTATTTGAGAGGATCCCTGGATCCAAGAAGGATGTGAACTGAAGCTATTATGGACATAAGATTTCATAAAAAAAAAATGCAGCAACACAGTTGACCTGAGAATGAGTGGTCTAGGAATGTCCAATTATTCAGAGTGGGTAGCAAGTTTAGGTTTAAATAAAACAACTTGGTTCATGATCATATCTAATATGCAGAAAGATGTATTTTTAAACACTGCTAACATGATCACAAACACAAATTCTCTAAAATGTAAGTATATAATTTTCCCCCAAGAATGCACCTGTGACGTGCTAAAATACAAGCTGCCCGCTGGATTACTTTGGGGGAAGTAAACACCAAAGTTAGCTACACCATGGCAGACACCGGCATCAATCAGTTAGGCACCCTGTAATGCTGGAAGCTTTTCATTTCCAAGGACTGTACTGAAAATGAATTTGAAATCTTGGAAATGTTAAATGAGTAAGTATCGCAGTGAAGCCTGGGGAATGGCTACTCAATCACCTTTATCCATGTCCGTGTTAAAGCTACATTTTGTGGATCCTTCATTGTGCCTCTGTTCTTATTTTGGCAGTAATCCAATTTTTTCATTAATGAGAGCATGGAAAAGAACAAACAGGCTAATAATAAAGAATCAAACTCTTAGTGACGCACGCCTTTAATCCCAGCACTTGGGAGGCAGCGGCAGGCGGATCTCTGTGAGTTCAAGGCCAGGACAGGCTCCAAAGCTACAGAGAAACCCTGGCTCAAAAAAAAAAAAAAAGAATCATCGGGAAGAGTGGCCTGAATGTTTGACTGGCATTGTGTATATTCATCTCTCCTACTGTATGGAATACTGCACAACACGACACATAAAGCTATTCATGAACACAGCAAAACTCATCTAAGAGCCAATCTACTTCATGATATAAATTTAAAGCCTAGCTAGACTCCATTCCTTTCTCTCATTCAATTTCTCAGCACGTTAAGAAAAATAAGTAAGCCATAAAAACATGTTCTTGCATTGCCAGGCTCCATGCGATCAGAAAAGATGAAGCTTTTTCTGAAGATACTCAGAACCACAATGATCTTTAAGGCATTTCACACACACTTGAATCTTTAAGGCTTATTTCAAAAACATTCTAGCCATTAAAGGGCAGCAGACACTACTGACTGTCACACCAAGGACTTCTGACATAAGTCAGGAGGGAGGCAGACAGGTCCAGAGGACTGTCCCCAGCAGCTGAAAGGGAAGCCCATCCGCACCTCCACAGATGAGGCAGGCGCTCCGCAGCGACCAAGAACGAGCACTGAGGAGAAGAGCTGGGCTTCTTCCCTCTTGTTCTTTTTTTAACCTGCTCTTCCTTGAATACATGTTAGGACAATACATTTCAAAACACACACCAATTAAAATTAGACTTTTGCCTTTAACAAAATACCTACAAGGCCAGATGATCTGCAAGTTTGAGGTGAGACAGGAAAGACAAAATTCTTTCCATCCTGTGGAAGTTTGTTCTTCCTCAGATACAATCACAGCAGATCTTTATCTCTAACATGTGGGGACTCACTGAATAAGCATTACATGCTTGCAATTTGGCTGAACCAGGGGACCGTATCTGTGTTGAGAATTTATCTCAGTATGACTTCTGCTTAGATCCAGATTTCATATTTAATTAAAGTAAGGCTCTACATACTGTGGGGGAAATGTTAAAAATTTTTATTTAATTGACTATAATTTTATATATATATACATTTAAAAATGTTTCTTTGAAGCTGAGTATCAATGCTACTTACATACAATCTCTAAAAGATTAAATGTCGTCAACAGTGCTGGAAATGAACCACAAGGCAATTATTTATTCATTCCATACTTTGACAAGACGTGTCAATCAGAAGTGGAATCTGACCAAACTGTATCACATACTTGTAATTTTGGAACTCAAAGGTCAATGACATATTTTACTTAATTCTAAAGCTATATACAGGATACAATTTAAAAGAATGTATACTGTTGTATAGTAAACAAGATAAATGTAGAAAAAAATAAAAGGAATTTATTGCTGGTAAATTTTAGTATAAACAGAAAAAAATGGCTTTTTCTTCTTTTACATGGAGATTTTTCTTTCACTAGGAGTAATAGTAAATATACATATATATATATATCAAAATTGATGAATTCCAAATATAAAATGACCTACATTATCTTTGAAATCACCGTGTTTTGATGAAAGCCCAATTTTGCAATAGTCAACTTCTGAAATACAGTTTTATTGCACTGATGATCTTTCAAGGTTTTAGGAAATCAACCCAACAATAAAAACTGAGCTGGGAGTCTTGCGGTAACTGAAAGAAGAAAAAGGAATGAGCTCCTTTGCACCACAAGATGAAATAAGTCTAGAGAATAATGTGTGGTCTACTGTACAATCACCATGTTTGCTAAAGTCCTGATGTGCAATGGCATCTCTGAGCAAAGGAGGGGCATCCTCACTAGTCCTAGCAATGACATCATATACCATGGGTACCACAGCTAAGCTACCAGAAAACGCACATACATATTTCTAAACCACCAACAATTATCAGCGAAGCTGTAGAAAAGATACATCCTAGATACAGGTATGCGAACTGGCTCCTACTTGATGCAGACATAGTGACTGAGTGTTCCTGGGGAGAAGCAGTGCACTACCCAAGGCAAAGGGTGCACGGGCCCAACAGTATAAGCATCTCGGAACTTAAGAGATCGCTTAGATCTGCATACAACTTTATATAAAAGCACATCTGTTAAACAGTCTTTTTCTTCTTAAATAAAAGAGGAATTATAGTGGATTTCTCCCTTTCCCAACTATGAGAGATCTGTTGGGTACCATTTTTTTTTTCAAACAATTCAATGTCTAACAAAATCAAGTAGAATTAAAGCAGTTAAAAAAGGTGTAAGATTTTGGTTGTACACATTAGTAATTCACCAAATTTCATAGTTTCCCCTCTTTAAAAGGCTCAGAACTTCTGTGAATCTTGCTGGAAACGATTGAGTTTCTCTGGATTATTGGATGCCATTTGAGAAAAATCACGAAAAATGTCCTGGTAAGTTTCATCACCTGCGTGAAAGTAAAACAAAGACACTTTTAAAATTTATACAGCTAAGGTGTTAATAGAACAACATTCGCTTTTACTCATACTATTTTAGGGTTCATTACATTCAAGTTTTATTCCAAGAGCATTTTTGGAAGGAAAAAGGCCAACTAAAAATAACACCAGAAAAGTACATAAGAAAGGGAAGCTATACCTGAGAGAAGCATCTCAGATGTGCCGCAGGGGAGCTCAGAGTTAGAGAGGAGCAAGATGCAAGCGTTTGAAAGCAATGTGAAGAAACATTCATTAGCACACGAAAGAAGAGAGGTTACGAGATGAAGTACACAGCACATTTTATAAGAAAATACTTTGCTGAATAAAAGTTAAAGGAAATGACTAAAGCCAAATACTAGTCAAGGTTCTGATGGATGCAGGTTACCAAGGAGACAAGCTGGGCAACAGCTACAAAGAGCTTCCTGCACCATCTTCAGCTCGAAGCGCTTTACACTGAAACAGCTGTTGGTGAAAGGGAGCTCGCATACCCTCTAAGGTTGAGAACTAATGCATCTGACCCTCTGCTTGGTAAATTCACTAATCACAAGGCCAGAGCATGACTGCAAAACCAGAGCTCCACATGGTCAGGTGACTCATGAGCAGGACTGCTATGCAATCGGAAAGGATAGCCAATCATCTATTCACAACCGGAGGAATAAACGTGTGGACACTCAACACTCTTACAGAAATGTAAATTAAAGATGAGGATATACGGCAAGCTGCGCACAATTTTTCTCACCAAGGAACTATATACACACGTATAAATTAATCCCTCGAAGGGAGAAATCTTATTTTCAGGATGGCCTGCTCATCATGACACCTCCAGCCGAACACTGCATTAGTACAGACTCCTGGCTCAATTCTACTCTCACTTGAGCACAAGATACTGTTTTATAAGATTCTTGTCATTACAGGGTTTAATCATAGATCCTCTGAGATAACCTGCATCCCATCTTACAACAATCTCATTATTACAGATCTTGTTAACAGCACAGTAAGCTCTCTAAGTCTTACAAAGCGAGATTATAAAGCACAGAGATGTCATACCAAAAGCTAGAGAATTAGAAAAATACTGAGGAGGCCAGGTAAAAATCTATTTAAAAGACCTAAAATCATAACATAAGAATTTTAATAAAAAGGCTTTAATACTCTTAATATGTAGTACTTTAAATATTCAGTCTATGTAAAAAGCAATTTATTAAAATCTGGGAAATTGAACCATAACAGAAATCAGTTAACCCTAACCAATCTACTTTAAAATGGGAAAATACAGTAAGAAGAGAATGTTAACAGGCAGGCTGGAGGTGAGAGCTGACCCCCGACACTTGACCGTAGCACAATAAAGGCCAGTCCACTGGAACTGGGCAGACCGTCCAATTAGAACACGACAAACTACGACCTACTCTTGTGCTTGGCCATCCTACAGGACACGAAATAAACTCAGGAGCGCAACATTAAATAACAATTAACAAACCATACAAAATACTTTAATTTTTTCTCTTTTTAGATGTTGAAGTAAAATATGTAAAATATTTATTGTAAACATTATAAATATTTTTAAAATACTATTCAGATAGTCTAGGATTTTACTTTCCAAGAAAGTGTAAAGTGCAGATTATAATACAAAAATACCACATTGATTTTACCATTCGACACCAGAAGGAACATAAAAGGCACACATTATATATCCAGGAAGAAACGGGAGGCGGGTCTAGCAGACGCTGACGCCAAGTCGTTCACAGATAGCACCAGGTGAGTGCTCTCAAGTATTACAGCGGTACAATGGCGATGTATGGCTTCTACATTCAGCGATGCATATTCTGTATAGCGAGCTGCTTCGCTTTACGGTTTTCTAGTGTTTGATTTTTAAGTCACCTAGCACATATTACACAAGTACAGTTTTAGTAAAACCATTGTACCATGCAAAACTAATTATAAGACCTTCCATTCACGGAATTCAACGTGTCCTGGAAGGAGAATGTGGTGCTGTAGTAATAATCATTGGTCTCACTGACTGCAAACGGCTAAGAGTCCACACAATACAAAAGGAAGTTTCTAGCTTCATACACAAAACTCGTTAAGTTCAGTTTTTTTAATTAATAATGCACTATTAATACACTACCTTCCTTAGACCTCAAAATGTGCTGTCGAAAACAACAATCGTGATTTACTTAAAACAGTTGACACAAAGTAAAGTCCATTATCTAAACTTTAAGGAGAATTTTAATCACTTGAATATTTCCCCGAGGCAAATCTAATTTGTTTGAACTAGAACACATAAACAAGATTCCAGAATACATTGTCCTGGAATCTTCCTATTAATACATGGAACAGCTTACTACAAAACAGCTAAGCATATTCTTTAAATTTCTTAATCATATTTTTCCCCATTCAGAAAGTTCGAGTTTCTTGTGTGCCTGAACAGTTCTGAATTTTTAAAATACAGGCTGCTGTGTTTGTGCTGCCGGTTTAAAACTCCTTTGGTTTTTGGCATTCAGAACACTCATCACTACAGCCGTCAGCATGACAGGCAAGGTTCGGTGGCCTCACTACTGAAATGAATGCTCTCAGAGAATGTGACACCCACTCTCTGGGAGCACAGGCATCAACCCGCCCTTTTTGGCTGGGAATACTTTGCTTCTACAAATGACTGGCTAGGTCCCAGAAGCCACAGCTCACATGACCAGAGTGGCTCCCTAAGGCAGCGATTCTCTGCTGGCTGAGAACCTGCCAGCCCTCAAGAGACCCAGAACAGAGGCAGGAAGCACATAACTGAATTCCCACCACATTACCTCGCCCAGCCAGGCCTCCTAAGAGTTCTCAAAAGCTGCGAAAAGAACCCCCTTCCTTCGGAAGCTGTGTGCTCTTAATACTGCCTGCAAAAAAATGTGTGTCCATGGAACTGTAGACCCATGTTTAGAAATGGGGTTTCCTAGAAGCCCGATTGCCAAGTATTTTAACCAAGTAATCTAAATGGTGGACCTGTCACTATCAAAAGATTGACAATTTCTATACCTCCGAAGTGCTCAGAGCTCTGCTGCTTCCCTCCTATTGCTAGTGATAAAGGAGTCAGGCAAAGAAAATACAGTAAGATGCAGAGAGCCAGGCCAGCAGGCGGACATGTTCTGCTCTGCCAGGACTCAGAGGGGAAAGGAGGAATGGCAGAGAGCAGCTGTTACGCCACCTCACCACACCGCAGGAATGAAGCATTCACCTTCAAACTCTGGACCCTGATACTGAGTTCAAAAACCAAATTATTTCCAAGATGTTTCTCAAATAGGTTTTTATATCTTATTTTTAAGCTGGCGTGGTTGGCAGAATTCTAATTTTTAACTTCTAAATTAAAATTTGCCAATTTTTTTAAGTCTTAAAGTGAGGCCTATTTTTGGATTTTTATTAAAACTAATAAAAAATGATTTTCCTATTGATACCTGGAAGTCCCTATATTTACATAAAAACCTGTACACAGACAACAGTGAAAGAGGTGTCTGAGCACTCCTGGATGACACAGAAGAAATTCAGGCAACTTGGGCAGAACTAGATGAGGAGCAAAAAGAAAGGTCCTGCCCTTGCAAATTCCCAACTGCAGAGCAAATGGATTGCTGACCTCTGACCTGTGGCTCACCAGCTGGGCGGCCATTGTAGCAAGCACCTTAAGAAAGGTGCAGCTGGCTCAAAGGCTACCCATCTACAATTTCAGGAAAATACAAATGTCCCCTCACTTACAATCTTGTAGTTCCCTGCTATCTCACAAATGTCAGCTCATTTTCTTTGATGGATTTTTATTTAAAGTGCTTAAACACAAAGGCCTCAGAAAAGGCCTAGTAATACTATCATTTAAAGATATCTGTTACAAAATTAGAACTTATTCAAGCTCTAACATTCAACTTTGAAACACATGGGTAAGACCCAGAGTTAGTGCTGAGTCTCCCCCATAATAAGTACACTGACATCTCAGAACACCCTGACCCAGCAGTGATCCATAGGATTAAAGTGAACTGCCCTAGACTAGAAGTATGCATCTGACCCGGGGCCTCTTTCCGTCCCTATTACATCAGGCCAAACATAAGTATTAAATACAGTCCTCTGAGAAAAAAAGGCCTCACACTGACAGAGATTACTGCAGTCAAAATGAAGTAAGTGGCTGACGTTAACACAAATTCAAAATATAGTTCAACAGGAAGGAGAGAGGATTTTACCAGGCCACTTTAAAGATAATATAAATATTCATTTTTATAAAATGAAATATTCTCACTGAAAAGGAAATGTCTGTAAGTACTTTAGTCATGAATTCCTGAAATGTTTAGTAATATGTGTATGCATTTAAAACAGATAAGCAATTCATGTACTCAAATTCATTAAGTAGAATGCAATGTCCTTCTTGTGACGCTGTCTAACTAGCACGTTTCCGTCAAACAGGAATCTGATCAGCTTTTCTTTCTGTCCTTCACATCATGACTCAAGTGGAAACCACTCGAGATGAAGACTACAGTGATCATGAACTGAGACTTTTCTAGTAAGTCTACCCAGCCATCAGGTTCACAAAACATTGCTCTAAATACATCTCACCGCAGCAAACAGTGTACAACTGCCTGGGGCAAAGCTACAGATAAACTTTTTCAGCCTTGAAACTAATTCTATACCCACTCTGGACTTTTAACTTATTGGTAAAGGTTTACTTTAAATCTTCAAATCATTCTTAGATTAGAATATAAAACTCATCAATAAACTTCTCCTTGGTATTTTCCACACTAACTTTTTTATATACAAAACACATAAATTTGTTTTATTTTCCCTGAACACAAGGTATAGAAATTCCCTGAATAACAAAAAGAACCCCATTTTGTTATATTTGCTGGACAGCTAACAAGAACTCTTTTTGAAGATGGGCAGTGGTGACACATGCCTTTAATCCTAGCACTCGGGAGGCAGAGACAGGTGGATCTATCTCTGAGTTTGAGGCCAGCCTGGTCTACAAAGCGAGTTCCAGAACAGCCAGGGCTATACAGAGAAATCTTGTTTCAATAAAAAAAAAGAAAGAGAGAGAGAGAAAGTAGGGGGGAGAGAGGGAGGGAGAGAGGGAGAGCGTGGTAATACAAAACAAAACAAACAAACAACAACAACAAAACATAATC
>LOJH01046974.1:0-13300 GCA_001685095.1 Ellobius talpinus
GACTGCTCTTTGGACTAGAAAGGGAGGGGGAGGGGGGATGGGGAGGGAATTGGGTGGAGGGGAGGAGGTAGAAATTTTTAACAATAATAATAAAAAATAAAAAAATATAAAAAAGTGAAATATCCTCAAAATATTGTTTAATTGCAATGTACCTTTCATGGTATATCTTCGATGTTTTTTATTTCTCATCTCTGAATTCATGACAAAATATATTCCTTTCAAATCTGACTCTAAGGTGGTGGGAATTTTACAGTCCATCTGGACTCTCAAAATAGAAATGTGTTGCTATCCCTAGGCTAACCTGATTCACTGTTTAAAGGTTTTTGGGTAACTGATATAGTGATCACTTTGGCTTCTGTGCCTGAATTAAAATCATTAAAGAGTTACTTTTTACTCTGAGGTTACATCAAAAATCGTTAGCCAATAAATAAAAAGAAAATGTCTGTGCCCTGTGGTTTTTAAAGGATAATCTTTTGAAACTACATAAAACATAAGATAAAGATGCTAATGTTTGGCAATTAGAAAATTCAGAAAATATACTATTTTTTACATCTGTTTTTATGCTAGCACTGTATAATTTTAGCCTACCATATGGACAGAATGATTCTTCATCATTAGTCTCTGCTGGGAGGGAAACTGAACCTAGAAAAACAGAAAAAACTAAGACACATAAGATGTAAATGTAATATGTAAATATATAAAGTATAAAAATTTCAAATCTTTCCTGGTTACAGACACCTATACGAGGAAAACAGTGGAAAAACAGTTTAAAGTCAGCTTGGGTTAAAGAACACGAGCCTGTCTCAAAAAGAAATCAAATCAGCACCTCCTTAAACTAAAGAACCATCCATGTTGTCTGATAAGAGACTCTTCAAAGTAACTCAAGAAAAAAAGACACACACACACACATGCACACTCGCGTGTACCAGCAGAGGGCTTAGGTCCTCACAGATGAATTTATACCATTAGTGGGATGCCTGACTTGTTATATAGTGCTGGGATAAAAACCTAGATTCTCAAGATCTCACAGCAAAACAGAATTAAGCCATCTTTATTGCCTGTCTGAATTTTAATCTCAATGACTTGAGGCATACATAAAGGAAAATTAACAAGAGAATTCAGCAAGATATTTGCTTTTTTTCTTTCTTTGGGTGTAGGGGGAGAATATAATTTTCTTTTTGTAATAATATACACACACGCTATGTTATCTTTTACCTTAATGTTTTAAACTAAGATGAAAATTTTTACTCTACAGGAGGCTCTAGGGTTTGGTCAAGCTCTGACTAGTTATTCAGTTATTTAGTCAATAAATAAAAACTTAAGGTGATCTCAGATATTAATGAACACTCTCTACAAGTTCCTCTCTGTAAACTTACTATGATAAACCCAGTGTCAATGTTTTGAGTCTAATGAAAAGACTCATCATATTTATTATAATTGATCTTTACTTCTTTTCTGGTTGTAAATCCTACCATGAAAGGGAAAGTTAGATTTGTGAAGAATAAATGTGAAATGTAAAAATGAAGATATTTGATTAAAAATATAATCTAAGTACAATATTGAAAAAATCTTCTAGTTTTTCCACTGTATCGTTTTCATATGCTGTCACAGACATTCATATACAAACTTTATGACCAGAAATGTTCACTTCTTTCTCTGTGGTTTCCCCTCATTTTCATAACGAATAGTAACAAATCCTCTCTATTATCCTGTTAAATGTGAAATCTGGGGGAGTTAAAAACTTGGATGCTCAAAACAACCACAGAGCACCAAATTTTAGGCTAAATCAGAATTCAAGTGTGTTGGGGAATATTATTTTAAGGTGTGTGTCTTTTGTTTATGCTTAGTTTGTTTACCTCTGTGAAGCTGTGATTCTTTGTCTGTCTAAAACACCTGATGGCCCTAATAGAGAGCTAAATGGCCAATACCAAGGCAGGAGCAAGGATAGGCGGGGTTGGCAGGCAAAGAATATTAATAGAAGAAGCAATGAGGAAAAAAAGGAGAGGCGGACTCTAGGGGAGTCACCCAGCCAGCCAGAGTAAGAGTGAAAGTAAGATACAAAAAAGTAAGAAAAAGGTAAAGCCCAGAGGCAAAGGTTAATTTAAGTTAATGAAAGCTGGCAAGAAACAAGCGACGATAAGTCCAGGCATTCATAAGAGTAAGACTCTGTGTGTGATTTATTTGGGAGTTGAGTGGTGCCCCCCCAAAAAGCCAAAAGAATAAAACACTACACTAGTACTCTTTGGTCATATTCCTGTAAATCACAATGAAGGGAACACATTAAACAATTAATGTCTTAAAACAATGAAACTTGATTAAATGCAGTACTTGAACTAAACATCTGACTTAGACAACAAGAGAATCCTACATGAGAGATGACAAAATGAAGTAATGGCCAACGGCTGGCTCACATGGCAGACTAATCCATGTTAATGATACAAATAAAATAGTGATTAAAAAGTTCCAAATAAAAATCAGTTTTGATTATTTTTTGCAGGTGTAACATGGTTATATAAGGCCAAGTGCAAGCTCCTTGAGGGGGTGAGCAAGACAAAAGCAAATGAGATCTGTCAGAGAGAAGCCCAACAGTTGTAGCACATGCCTTTTAATCCCAGGACTCAGGAGGCAAAGACAGGCAGGGCTCTGTGAGTTCGAGGACAGCCTGGTCTAAAGAGTTAGTTCCAGGACAGGATCCAAAGCTACAGAGAAACCTAAGTACTAACTTCAAAATGAAGAATTTACTACTCTCTGGAATTAGCAACTCATTTCTACTGTACAACTCTCAGATTATTTAAAAGTATGTTACAGTCTAGAAATTTAAATGTTAAAGCAATCTCTAGTGAAGGTTAAGAAATAAGAATTGTGGTAATTAATACTGAGAAACTAACATCATATGATTAAAATAAAAGGCAAAATTCAACACAAGTCAACTTACAGCACTATGTTAATTACTTATTAGTTTTTCAACTATGGAAAACTAATCTTTCTGAACAGTAATTTTCTTAATTTTCAAAACTAAAAAACAAGTTTACCTTTAGAATTATTAGAAGAATTAGAGATAATTCAATATAATGTACATTACTTGGCATATTGTAGATGTGCAAGTGAGAGTGGTTAATAAATTGCTATATCTCTAGATTGTTCTAATTATTTTCAAAGACAAGTTGCTATATAATATCTCTAGATCGTTCTAATTATTTCAAGGACTCAATTTCATGTTTTAGAATATTAATATGTATAGTAATAAATATACTTTGGTTTTAATTAAACTGTACTCTTGTTTTCCATGAAGAAAGTTCTGATGGCTTATGGGACATATATTAGTGTGCATTGTATTACTATGATAAACACCATGACAAAACAGCAACATGGGGAGGAAAGGGATTATTTTGACTCGCAGTCCATCATGAAGAGAAACCAGGTCAGGAATTGGCCATGCAGGAATGCTGCTTACTGACTTGCATGCTCTGAGCTTGTTCAGCCTGCTCTCTTATATAACCTAGAACCACTTGCACAGGGGCATCCCAGCTCACAGTGGGCTAGGCCCTCCCACATCTTTTATTAATTAAGAAACTGCTCACAGACCTACCTACTGGCAAGCTGATGGAGGCGTTTTCTCAATTGAGCTATCCTCCTCCCAGATGACTTAACCTTGAGTCAAGTTGACAAAACATTATCCTTTCTCACTATCTGAAGGACATGGGTTTAGACCACAAAGGTGAACATGAAACATCAATTCATAAAATCCTAGCTGCAGAATACTATTCTCCTCACTAACTTGGCAGCTATGTAGGCAAAGTGATAGATCATCATCAAAATACAATAACAACGGTAATAGAAAGAAAGCTAACTTCCATGAGACACTTCATAGCTAAAGGTGGTAAAATTCTCTACTTTTCATTATTTCCTCAGAGCCATCAGAGTGGTTAATGTAAGCTTTAATCATAAGCATTCAATAAAGTATTTCTGAACTACTCAAAGTATAACATGCCAAACAATCTCCAAGAAAATCACTACATATATATCATGTAACTTAATAAAGGGACAAATTAAAAAAATAGGAAATACTAGTTTTTTCAATGAAGTACATATAACAAAAGTTAGAACCTGACACAATCTAGTTTGGTAAAATTATAGCTGATGTATGAAAAGTGGATGCTTTCCAAATGCAATAAGCTAAGAAGAACATGTAAGGCAGGTCTCATACTAACTAGTGCTATGTGTTTTAGGTTCTAGACACATCAGTGAACACAAGACATAACAGTCCTTCCAAGAATAGTCAGATATCTTGTAAGCTAACAAATAGTGTAAGAAACTAGGAGAGCCAGAAAGAGAAAACAGGTTGCAACATCTGCAAAATGTCAGGCACTTGCTGTGCTTCAGATGAAGAAGCACTGCTATGAGAGCATACCCAGCTCTTTTCCTAAGTATCAGCTTCCTGTGAGCTATTGTAAAAAAAGGTGAACATTTTTGTATGGCATGGTTGGCTTCCTTTCTCTAGAACCTTGCTTATTGCACATCACACACAGGTACTAAACAGATATTTGGTGAATGATCTAATAATAGCCAGAAATTAAACAGTTCATCCAAAAAGTTATGGTCCACAAGGCTTCACTTTCTTTGGTTCTGGAAACTGTATTTTTTTTCTTAAAGGGCAAGCAAATACGTAACTTTAGTTGTCAGCTATACAGTCTATATAATAACTATTTATCATTGTCATGATTCATGAAAACGAGATACAACAGTATATGAACGAGAGTATCTGGGCTCCAAAAATACCACAAACATGGGCATCAACTACAGTGGTGTGCCAATTTCTACTTAGCTTGTTTTATATGTAGCTCACTGCCCTCAGTCTTCTGCTACATTTTCCTTGGAGCATAAACAAAACTTATCAACTGTTTTAGAAATGCTTACTCATAAATTGCCAGATATGTAAGGTCACAGAAATAGAAAAATGGTTACACAATTTCACCCTTCCTCTGCCTTCTACACTCCCCATCTTTTCTCCTTTGCCTCACACTGTATGTGGGTCATCAAGTAATACAATGTGAATGTCGAAGATTATATTATAGCTTTCAGATATGAATAGTAAAAAAAGAAATATTAAGCACATAATAAGACATTTTACAGAAGTTTAGAATAAATCTCACAAAGTTATTATACTCATAAAATATCATGCCTCTGCCAACGTCTGAAAAAGGGGCAGAAACTTCATTAAAGAGGAAGGAAATAGAGTGTCAAGTGCTCAAATATGGTATTAATGAAAGAAATTTTTAAAAAGTCCAATAAATATACCTGAAACGATCTTGCTCACCTTGCTCAGTGCTTTTTATTGCATTCACATTTCTAATTAAATACAAACCTGTTTTAAACGTACTATCATAAATACTTTTTTGCATTTTAACACACAAAGTGAAAATTGGGGGATAAGAACAGACATCTAAAAGGCAATCTTACAACTGGCTTACTATTTTGTTTTTGCTTTTTAAGAACAAAACATAGCCCTGAGTCAGCTTGTTACATAGGTCACACACTTCACTCTGTATCACTACTCACTATTCTAGTTCCCTGTCCTACCTGCTCTATAAAATTAGAAGATCTTGCACTAAGGTAGTGGGGAAAGAGAGAGATACTTTAGATTATATTGTATTACACCACATACAACATACAAGAATGCAATCAAAACAAAACTAAACAGACTCATGTTACTGAATAACATCTCTCAAAGACTGGTAAAATCTCTAGTTCTAGTCCAATGCGTTAACAATGCACACCATTCTCTAAGAATCTTTGTAGCATTACAACTCTTACTCCTTGAGAGCCAAACTCCAGGCAGTATAGTTTAAAAGAAAGCACCCTTCTTGTAGACAGATGTAGCTTTGAACTCAGGAAGACAGGTAATGTGAGGTCTGGGTAAATGGGTTAGCAAAGATAATCAAAGGCTTGGAAAGAGCTAAGGAGTATAAAGCCTCACCTCCACCCAACTTGCCAAAATTTTCTTTGCTGCTTCAATTAAAACTTTTTTGTTTAGTGCCAGGCAGTGGTGGTACACACCTTTAATTCCAGCACCCAGGAGGTAGAGGCAGGTGGATCTCTCGGTGAGTTTGAGGCCAGCCTGGTCTACAAGAGCTAGTTCCAGGAAAGGCACCAAAGCTATACAGAGAAACCCTGTCTCAAAAAAACCAACCAAACAAACAAAAAACATTAAAACCAAACCAAAAACATGCTTTGCAAGAATCTAAGAATTCTGATACATACACACAGCCTGGAAATCATCTCATACCTAAATCACAGGATATTTATATAATCTCAAAAAGGTTTGGTGTACCATTTTGTTACAAATTCTGTAAAACTCAAATCTATTTTTTTTTAAGAGACAGGATTTCACTGTGCAGCCCCGGCTGTCCTAGAACTAGCTCTGTCAACTAGGCTAGCCTTGAATTAACAGAGATCCACATACCTCTGCCTCCAGAGTGCTGGTACTAAAGGTGTGTGCCACCATGACCTGGCTCCTAGATCTTATTTTTAATTTATATGTATGAGTGCTTTACCTGCATGCATATGTTGCACCACATGCATACCAGTCCTTAGAGATCAGAAGAAGGCACTGAAGTCCCTGGAGCTAGAGTTACAGATCTTTGAACTGCAACATGGGTACTGAGAATTGAATGTGGGTCCTCTGGAAAAGCAGCAAGTATTCTCTCTGCTGAGCCATCTCTGCACCTCCGCCACATCTATTTTTAGATACCAAAGTCCTGCTGTTTCTGAATGTCACATAAATGGAATCAATAAGTATACATTGGTGTGCCTTTTACATCTGAATTCTTTCATTTAGCCTAACACATGATAAACTGATTAATCACTTCACCATTCAACTTTGCCCTTTCCTAAAGCTCACATCTCCTTTATCTGTAATTCACATAAACCTAAATGTAAATCTCTCACTTTCTGTTACATAAATTACACAGTGAACACATCAACACAGAGGGATTGACTATTCTGAAAGCAGAGCGGCTTCCACTCAAAGCATTTCAAGTGAGGATCACCATCTTGTGGTAAAACAGAGTAACTGCAACACCAAATCCATTGACAGAAACATCTGATCTGTTCATATCACTAAAATATTGCAAAGTCTGGAGCACTAACAGTTCGTGATTATAGTGCATTAAAATGTCTAGATAGTCAAATTAGATTGTTCATATTAAAAGAAGCTTCTTAAAATTATATAAATTATATGCTCACCTTTATTACTTCAAATACTCCATACACACACACACAAAATTGAGTACCACACAGAAAAAGGCATTTCATTACTATTAATATTCTATTAAGTTTGAAAACATCAAATTAATTCTACTAATGGTTCTAAAATATTCAATATATGACTGGTTCGTGGCTAATTTCAACATCAATTACAAAATTCAGGAATCTAGCAATATTTGCAATAAAAGGGAAGGAGTTTTATTTAAATTTAAAAGTGATCGAACTTTAAACAATTATACAACTAGATACTTTTGATCTAAATAAAAATTGTTTTTAAATTTGCAGTTTTCAGGATAGCATATTAAACAGAATCTAAATCTTGTAAGCTCAACAAACAACAGCGAAAACAGAAAATATGTAGCTTTTGACAAGTCATCTTTGTAGTAATTTTTAAATAAAAAAGTTAAAGTGTTCTATGGTCAATTCAAAGGGGTTTTTATTTGCTTGTTTTTACACAACCACCAGCTTAAGGGTAATTTATCCCCCTACTTCTGAAAACTCTCATAGTTAAAAAAAGAAAAGTCATTTTCCACCCCTAGATAAGACTTGCTTTTTTTAAAAAAATGAAGTCTTTAAAAAGAAACTTACAATCTTAAGTATAAGAAGGTAGCATTCAAAATGAAAAGCAACGAACCAACCCATAACTACAATGAAACGGAAAGCACAAACTTTTCTATACTACACCATTTTGGGTAGCATTTGGAATGTTTTATTATATGTTTCAGTTAAAAAATAAACTGTAGACTTTAATGATGTATACGATTGTCTACTACATTTTCAAAAGACACAGAAAACTAATAGCCTGAATACTTTTCACGAATACTGGAAGCTAAGTTCCCTGCATGTCTTTCAAATTCTTCCCAAAGTTGATGCCTCTCGTCGATTTCAAGCAACTCTATTTCCTGCAGCCACTGTTCTGGTCCTGGCCATCTTGGTCAAATACATTATCTGAATTTTGATGTTTGACTGGGTAAAGGCCCTGTGGTGATAATGTATATCTTCTAAAAACTACATGAAAATAATCTTAAACATCCATAACTAGGAAGAAAATGCACAACAAAACTAAACTGGGGTTCCACATCACATGAGTAAGAAAGACAATCATAAGAAAGCAACAAACACTGGAAAGGACAAGGGCAAAGGGGCACTTAAACCTTGCTGGTGGGAATGTACAAGTAGCACAGGCCACTTTGGAAAGCAGTATCCAGGCTTCACAAAACTAAAAGCAGAATTAATATGATTTGTTTCACGCCTGGGAATATACCTAAAGGCACCCAAATCAGCATTGCTCAGAGATGGCTACACATCTGTCCCAGTTAACTAAGGTTTCTATTGCTGTGGTGAAACACATGATCAAAGCAAGTTGGGGAGGAATGGGTTTATTTGGCTTATGCTTCCAAATTACTATTCTTCAATGAAGAAAAGTCAGGACAGGAACTCAAACAGCAGGAACCTGGAGGCAGGAGCTGATACAGAGGCTATGAAGGCATACTGCTTACCGGCTTGCTCCTTCTGGTTTACTCAGTCACTGTTGGTAGTGCTATCCCTGGGCTGGTGGTCCTGAGTTTTAAATCATTAATTAAGAAAAAGCCCTACAAGGTTACCTACAGCCCAAACTTATGGAGGCAGTTTCTTAATTGGGGTTCCCTCCTCTCAGATGGCTTTAGCTTGTATAAAGTTGACATAAACTATTCTACTGGAGCACAACATCCACGTTTACTGCTACACAACTCAGAGTAATCAAGATATGGACCCACCTTAGCAATCTATCAACAGATGAATGGATAACAAAAACCATGTCTACATACACAAGGGAAGTTTATCTAGCTGTAAAAAAGAAATGTCATTTATAAGACAATAGACAGAACTGGGGATCATGGTATAAAGTGAAAGAATCCAAACTCAAAAAGACAAGTATCAATGTGGCCTTCAAATTTAAATACAATGGTGGGGCAGGAAACAAAACTGGGCAGTACCAAGTAACATAACCAAGCATTCAACATGTATAAGGGAAAACACTAAAATGAAAGCTACTATTTTATATGCTAAAACAAATGCAGTAAATTTTAATAAGCTTACACATGCATTTCAAAAAATAAAGAATAAAAATGCTGAAGATAGAATAAAAATGACATATAAGATAACATAAGATGTTAAATCTGAAAAGGAACAGACCAGGTAATGAGACAGTACAAAGAAAAGACACATTTTTTACAAATAAGGAAGAGAAAAGGAAAGTGAATGAGAACAATTCACACAAACTGGATCAAGGTCATCAACTGATTGCACAGAAGTGCTCTTACTTTAAATAGCACTGGTTTTACAGTAGTAGATGCACAAGTAGTAGTTCTAGCTAGCAGTCTGAGTCCAGAATGTGAAGTCTACATATGAATGCACACCCATCAATGTAGATTAGAAAAAAGGGTGGATCTATGAGTTGGAACTTTACATCAGGGCTCAGTGCATCAGGAGAGCTACACAGTGGAAAAGCACACTTATCTCTAAGTATATCTCTGTTCATATGCTGACATCACAAGACAATACTGCTCATCAAACAACTAAACACAGAATCTCAACTTTCCAACTTAAATATCTAAATGTCAAAATCTTAGTGATCACAAATATCAAAAAGTAAATTCCACCAACTCCCAATCTAAGTCCCAATGCCACTCTAAGGTTAAGAGTCATTAGTAAATACTTATTATTGTTACATAATAAAATTACATATATAAGGATTTTGAGGAGTTGCCCAGTTGAACACTTGCCTAAAAAATTGTACTGTAAAAAGATGAAGTGCTAAGAGAACACTAAGAAGTGGTGTAGTGACCTTGAAACTATCACAGCCTTCCAGTATAGCACCGTATCATTGCCTCCTACTACAGCCACTCTTCTGTGACAGCCCACTACAAGCATAGCAGTGTATCACTACTCATGTAAATCACCAAACAGCTCCAGAGACCACACACAGTACATATACTTAGACAATTCATAGAAAAAGGTAAGGTAAACTGTCTTTTGACAGTTTGTTACACAAGAAAACTTGAATGAAAGCTGTCACCAGGCTAAGTCATTTAGTTTGATTAAAAAGGACGCAGAGAAAATTTACCACTCAAAATCCTAATTCAAGAAACATAATTAACATTGAAGGCACTCAACACCAGGGAACCAAAGGTATCCATAGGAGTTAGCGATGACAAAAATGGAAACCTTAACAGGTTAAACAAAAACCACAGTATTCCTACTGGGGGTGGCAAGAGTGGAGGAGGATCTGAATGATGTAATCCTTGAGGGTTGCATCACCACATTCTATACTCCTTGATAAAATTTATTCTTACCTTTCATACAAATCTGTGAGATATTCAGCACTCACACGTATCCTACAAATGTTCAGACATCAGCTGGCTTGTGCAAACACAGCAGCAGTAAGGGAAAGCAAGTCCACTTAACCTGCTGTTGACTACATAGCCAAAGGCCTAATTGAACTAAATAAAAATGCTCTTCTAACAGAAAGGATCCTTCTTACCTTCAAAGGCTCTTTTAAAAGTCACAATTTAAAAACTTCAGAGAATTACATCTAAGGTACATATTGTGAGAACAGAATCCATTATTATTTTCATTCTAATACAGTGAAAACAATGGTTAGGACAAGATTTCTATAAAGTTATGATAGGTCACATGATTCTCTCAAGTATGAAATGGCTTAGACATTTACCATGACATAGAGGAAAATGCTAAAAAAATCCTCAAGAAGCCTAAACTAGCTTAAAAAATGTCTTGAATAGTTAATTTTCTAGAGATAAAAAAAGTTTGTGGCAGCATTGAGGACCGGGTAGAGGGGATGCTGGAGAGTGGCAAAATACTTTCATTAACAGAGTCGTTCCCTGGGTGGCCTTGGACCTAGTCATTCTCCCCATATTTCATTGTAATTCTCATTGAAAGGGTATGACATTCTACGTTAGTAAGAGGCTGGCTAGTCCATTCCAACTCTAGTTCATCTACACTCAAGAGAATAAAACCTGGGACCAGACTTTTCTAATACCCTTAGTGTAAATACAAATGGGTCGTGCATAGTCAAAACTCCACTCAAAACTTTCCTGAACATTGGGAGACTGGTTCACCAAAAACCCTAGGTTTCTCTTGTCCTCTAACAGGAAGTCGTAAATTTGTAGCATGTAACTAAAACAGTTACAGATCCTACAATGTCCTCTTAATGAAAAACTCAAAAGAGTGATACAACAAAACAAACTTAACAATACAATACAAAAAGACATAAACCCAGTAACTACAACACCCATATCATCTACTTTCTTACCTTGTCAATTCTGTCTGGGCGATTAGTAGCTGCCAAAACAGTTACATCTTTTAGTTGTTCAATCCCATCCATCTCTGTTAACAGCTGAGCCAATACTCGGTCTGCAACATTCCCAGCACCTGAAGAACTGATATTTTGAAAACAGTTTTAAAAATCTTTCCTATCTTAAATATAAATACACTTACTATTTTAAAAGTTCTTTATTATATAAGAAAAAAGATGTTTGCAAATATGTGCTTGAAGAGTCATTAGTAAGTGAATTATTATATCAAAAACTATATTCCAATTGTATCCTATCCTATATCATCAAATATGGTGATTTTTCTAAAACTAAAATAGTAAATGAAACTAGGATTGGGAAGCGAGATGTAAGATTACTTTAACCAGTTCCTCAAATGCACAAAGAATTAAAGACAGTCAAAATTTATATCTGCAATATATGTATTGACAGGGATAGGTACTGAAATTAAGTTCCTTATGATATAGACTCATTGCTCAAAGGAAGGCTGAAAACTCTGCATATCTCCCAGGAATGGAATGTCTCTATCTCTCTAGATGCATAGAAATTATCAAGTATTTTAAAAACAAGCACAAACTGGCTCATTTATGAAGTCATTCACAAAGCCAGTTCTACAGATACAAAACCCTTAAATCAAGTAAGAAAACTAAGAGAACCCTTTATCAAGATCAAAAGATAACAGTTCTCATCCACAATCAGGCTGATTTCTTCGGATCTACTCAGAACTATGAATTATCTAATCTACGGACTGAAACAGCACTGTGTGTATATTAGCACACAGATATCCAGTGAAATGTACTGGGGAGGAACAGAAAAGAACACAGAGTCTTCTGTCCTAGGATGAATATTATCTTCACACATTTAACATATGCTAAATGTGACAGGACATTTAGCATATCACCATGTATAGTTACTGACAGGACTCAGATTTCAACATACGGTAGAAGCTTAAAAACTTTACTGACCATCCATAGGACAGAATCATCAGACCCACAACTTACAAGTGAACATGAGGTATTATACGTAAATATTGATGCCAAGTGCCAAGTTGACTTCAAGTGGTCCTTTGCAGTATTTAAACTCTTCAAGATCAGAGAGCATGTGAAAATACTGAGTCCTAATCCTTTTGTATTAGTGGATTATTAGGTAAATAGATCTGCTACCTAACTCTAAAAGTAAATTTTGAACATTTTAAATAGTCTATATCCTTTAGAACAATTCTCCACAATACAGTATTTCCACGAGTCTTTAGCAATCAAATAGCAACATTAGCAAAAATTCCAAGAGTTCATAATTACTAGATAGTCAAAGCAGAAAGCGCAGATATTAAAGTATAAGTCAATAAAATTAAAAATTAACAGCAGAAAAATGAAATTCAAATTTAGTTAAAAATATCAATAACAGCCATAGACATAAATTAAAAAAACAAAACCTATTTGGACATTCTGTTAGAGCATACCAACTGAATTAATTTATCTTAAAGATTAAAAATAACATGGAAGGCCTCCAGCAGAGTATTCAGCACGAAGGATATACCAGTAGGTAGTAGTTACAAGTACCACCATAATTACCATTCTCACAATTTAATAAAGATACATGTCATCATTTAAAGTTACCCTAAAGAATCGAAATGGAATGTGGTCCATAAGTGAGTGTATGTATGTATGTATGTATGTATGTATGTATGTATGTATGTATGTATG
>LOJH01046977.1:0-13300 GCA_001685095.1 Ellobius talpinus
AGGGAGGATGGGGAGGGAATTGGGAGGAGGTGGAAATTTTTAATAATAAAAAAAATTAAAAAAAAGAGTAGGGAGAAGCAAAAGTGAGTGCGTGGCATGGCAAGGCTTTGCCAGCAGAGGGTGCTCCAGGTTGGCACAGATTCTTCTGGAGTTGTCTGCTCTCCTAGCGTGGCGTCAACCTACAAACCAGCAGCTCAGTACAGCAGCCACATAGATTTACTTATTTTTGACAGCAGAGTTGAGCTAAATATCTTCTCATCATGCAGAATTCAGGACAGAATTGATAGGCTTTAACACTCTGGATTATATGGGCAGGAGAGGTTCCTGAGTGATAATCTACCATTATAAGGAATAAATCCTATTAAAGATCTGAACCCGCCCTGCCAATGACACATACAAAATGCTATATAGGGTCTAAGCCAAGTGCAGCTGGAGTCTGCAGAATGGCTAAACACCCTGAATATAGATATCTGATTTTTTTGTGGTAACAACATAGAAAGCTTTCAGTTTTAAATGGTTTTTACCATATCACCCACCAACTTAAAATACTCACTTCAAACATCTTATGCTATCCACTGATACCACACACCTCACTCAGTATTCAGTATCATTTAGTAGCTGGTAGGCCAAGTATTTAGTTAGCAATTTAGTTTAACTAAATGAAACTTGTAAACTACACCTAATTCTTACATCTTACACAGAGAATGCTCTTGTCATGGAGCTTAAAATTAGAAGCAGGTTTCCCTTACCCCATTGACATTTACTGTTATTAATGACATACAAAGACTCAATAATCTTGAGTTTTCTAGAGTTTTTCTGAATTATTCAAAGATTCTTTAGTTTCAATTTCACCTTAGCAAAAATTGTTACTCTAGAATAAATGTTTTGGCAGTCATTTAAGGATAAGTGCAAAGTGGCAAAACAAAATCAAAAACGTTACTTTGCAATGCTAGTATTTCATTGGCCAGGCCAGTGAGGCAGTGCTACATATTTTCTCCAGAGATTCCAGGAATCAAAGGACAAAGTGTACTCCTCTTTTTAAAGACAGAATGGAATGAATAATTTTGATGAACAACATAATGCATTAATGCTACTTCCTTTTTAACTAAAAAATGTGTTATATATAGCATACAAATGAGTGTGAGTGTGTGTGTGTGTGTGTGTGTGCGCGCGCATGCACGTGCACTGTAGCCCAGCTTTATCCTGATTGAGATATCTCTATTCTGTGACACTCTCTCTACAGACACCCAGTTCCTTTAGTCAGGGTTTCATGGCCACATCAGGGCAGCCCTGGAAATCAGTGTCTTCTTTGGCTTGCTTGGCTTTAGTCCATAATATCTGCTCTTGGAAAATCCTCTTCACTGTTAAGCAACCCCACCTTGGTTTTTGGGTGTATGCATCTGATAATATATGGTAGATTTTTCCATCTTAAGTTTATTATATATTTTGGGCTATGAATAACTAAGTCTTAACTGTTTCCATGCAGCAGGCCACATGCAATTCATTTTGGCAATTTTGTAAATGTTTTAATAGATATTACCTACATTTTGCATTTGTTTAAGAGGCAGAACACTGGCCTAATTTTTACTATGGGGAAATAGCGCTGACACTGGGCAGCAACGCCCTCACTGGAGTGAGAACACATGGGGCACTGGCAGGTCCTAGGTTCACCAGTCAAAGCACTGCCTTCTCTAAGACACAGGCACTCTCCTATTTTCCCTGTTTCATTATTTTAAAAGGTCCATCTGAATAAAAGGTACTATTTGACACATTTTTATTCTGGAAGGCAGATGCGCAAGTGTGTGTCTATTTCTTACGTAGTAGGTACCTTATGTAGCAAGAATCCTCCCTTGAGGGAGAGTCTGTTAGAACATTCTTCAAAGTTACTCCTAAATATCCATTTGAAGATGATGGCTATAAAATACATTACTCAATAGAAAAAAGTCTTCTACTTTGAAATAGGTTGATAGCAAAATTAAAATTCTGAACCCTATCAAGACTTGTTAAGGAAATCACTAAATATATATGTTGCAGGGTCTGTATTTTTGGGTTTCCATAGAATGTCTGTTTTCTCTGGTGGAACCTTGCTAAGTCAGCTGAGGTTGCTAACTCAGAGCCATAGCATTTTAGGAATAGCGAGAAGACTATGGAGCTCCTGAGGGTCTGGCTGCGCACTGGCAGGGCACAGAGTGATACCGGAGCCTCTGAGTGCCTGGCTGCATAATGGCAGCCATAGAGTCTAGCTCTTCAGGCTTCATAGTCTAAGAATCTGCACAGCACTATGGTAGAACCCATCTGTGCCCTGAAATTCAAAAGGAAAGGAAAGGCACAGATTGCCAAAACCAGTTCAAATGGCTGTCACTGTGTCAAAGGTGGGGTCTGAATCTTCCCTGCTATTTCTTGGGTGACTGAATATATGCAATGTATGGACCACTGAAGAATTCCCCTCCCGGTTCTCCAGGACATCTATCACTATAAAAAACCAACAAGAGTGAATGAAGAGCCACTCACTGACTCAGAAGGTGTATGCCTGAAATATCACTGGACTAGAACCTAGGAACACTCTTTCAGTTAATTCATTAAGTTTACTGGCAATTAGAGACGTATCACCTATTTATAATAACACTAAAAATACATGTGGAGATATAAAATGCTGGCCAGTGTTTGAAGCACCTCAGAATTACTATCATCTGGAACAACTCTGTTCTGCCATTTTCTGTCCCACCCACACATCAGCTTAAGTAGCTATTAACTACAAGTTAATAAGAGGTAAACATTTTAATTTTTAAGGCAGCACAGCAGAATGGCAATAACAGAATAGCAAAAAAAGAAGACTGGAGGGAAGTTATCATATCTAACACTCAACTCTAAATCAGTTCCTGAGCTTCCAAAATCCATAGCACCTCATGTCTTATATTGTTTTGGTTTGAAAGGAAAACAGAATTAAGAAGATTTGCTGAAAATTTTAAATGATATGGGTAATATGGTTAAATAAACTTTTCATCTTCTTTAATCACCCTTTTATTATTAAAACTATCTAAAGCTTTATTGCTGGTATCTTGGCAAATGTAACATTATTTTAAACCATGTAAATTTTTTGTGTTACTTTATGTCTTTACAGACATTTTATGAACCATTTCATACTTAATGGCTTGTAAGCAATCTCAAGAGTTGGGGATTGTGTGAAAAGTTGTTCAGATTGACAGATAAAGTGAAAAGGTCTGTATTAATTTCCAAATAAAGAAATGCATGGCGTGGTATCTCACGATGATTATACTCTAAAGTACCAATTAGAACGCATCAGAAACTAGAGCAAGTTGACACTCTACAATAAAGCAAATAATTTCCAGTTGGAGGGGCAGAAAATGTTACTATGCAATGTTCAAGACTACAAGAATCTTTGTAAGAGGAAGTAGCTAATAAGGTTTAATGATGCATGTCAGGAAGCCACAGTATGTAGGGAAACACAGCTGGCTTCATTTTGTAAACTATTTGATATACACATCTTTCTCGTTCACGATTATCAGCTGTGCCAGTGCCACAGGGGACAGTTTAGACTTCAAATCAGGATATTCTTCTTGTTCTCTAAATTACACATAAAATACATTAATATAATATGGCGCTATAGGCTAGTGCCCTGTCGAAAGCTTATCAGCTTAGGGAGAGAATTAAAGAAGCCTTCTGGAAAATGTGCACAAACGATCCTGCCAGCCTAAAGAAGCTACTAAGCACCAGAGCCATTTAAAACAAATCATAAACAGACAGAACCATTGGGATGCAATGAATTAATCACTTTCATAAAATGGTAACCATTTCTTACACCTTAGGTATTAAAATATAAATTGACCTGAAATGTTCAATTAATGCTAGATTAATCCCATCTTTCTTTTTAGGGGTGCATCTGCAAGTGCACAAGGAACCTCCCTCCAAAAGGCAAGTGTCTTGTTCCCAGAGTCTCAGTTATGAGGGACTGCAAAGTGCAGGTGACAGCAATTAGCAGCAGATGACAGAAGCACTTTGAATTTGTACCAGATGGCAGCAAAGGGTCACTGGGAGCCAGCAACCCTTCCACAAGGAAACCCTTGTGTTAGGCAACCATAAAACTCAAAAGCTCTTAGAAACAAATTAATTATTCAACCACCAGAAGACAACTGCTAGGTCACAGCACCAATATCAAAATGCTGTTAAAGCACTTGGAGCGCACTTATTTTAAATGTAATTACACATATTAGCTGTTAAAAACAAGCACGCCACATAATGACAAAAAGGTTGCCCTAAACTAAAAGAGCTAAAATTCTAGTAATTAGTGAATTGTCTTATGGCAATGTAGAGCCAACAGGTTCTAAATCTAGATGAATAGCTGAGCCCCAGAACAGCCCAGTTCTAGGGAGAGTCTCCTGAGACCTCAGCACCTTGGCTGAGAGCAAAGGTCAGAATAGCAACAAACACCAGTGCTCAGGATAAAGGAGATAGCAGAGCATACACTTCTCTTCAAGGTTTGGAAGATCTAGGAGATGCTCAAATCTTAGAGGCCATCAGCAAAGGCTTCATGTCCAGAAGGAAAACATAGTACTACTTTTAGTTGGAGACACAAGAGAGAAGAGGCAGCAAGTAGGAAGCCCAAGGCTTTCCTACAGAGAGCATGGTGAGCTAGGCCACTACTACTGTTCATCTGTTTATGTTCCATGGAGAAAAATGAAGGTAAAATTGCTTAAGTCAAACAAGAATCAAATGGATAACCAAATTCCTCTGACAACATTAACTCCATATAGATAATTAATAACTAATTCATAAGCTTAATTTTTGGTTTACACTGCTTACCAAACAATAAAATTACAACCTAGTAGCCCTTTCCAGTTTAGAACACTCCTTTGTACAATCTGTTAGTTAGCCTTCCTGACCTCATCCCATCTTATCCCTTGACCCATTAAGTTGGGCAGAGTGTTTTAACCAAGAGCATAGTTCCTAGCAACTCTTTCTCCTCCTCCTTCAGTTGATTCTCCCCTGGTTGGTACCTACCTGCTGAAGTTGACCAGTTAGGCCCCAATGTCCCAAATGTTTACAGCATCCCCAACAGTGCCAGTGCCACTAATAGGGTGCCAAGGGTTCAAACACATTCTCATTACAGAAGCTGGGAAACTGATGCTCACAGGAGATATTAGGGGCATTCTAAAAGCAGGCATGAGATCACTGTGAAATCAGCTATCTTCTTGTTTAAAACATGATCAGAGAGTAAGAGTGGTCAATATCTAAACACTGTCAGGTTTGTAACTATAACATCTTACTGGAAAAGCAATTTGGAAATAAAATGTGCTATCAAAGAGAAATTAAACAGACACACACACACACATACACACATATATACATGCACTCAGGCAGGCCTCAAACTCCATATGTAGCCGAGAACGACCTTCCATGTCCTGAGGGCTAAGGTTACAGGAGCATAACACTTGCTTGGAGAACAAACCCTGGGCTTTGGGCATACTGGGCAAGAACTCCACCAACTCAGCCCAGAATTTTATTTTTATATAATAGCAAACATAAAATAAAAGATTTAAAGATAATGACGAAAGCAGAATAAAAAATTTCAAGTAGAAATAAATCAAAATTGTATGAAACTTTTACAAAATTACAATGAATATTGAAAGAGCTATACAATGTTAATTGATTAAAGACTTAATTATGAAATAAATTCTCTTCAAAGCTCTATGGTGATGAAATGCAATTATAACTGACCTGCTTACAGTCTCAAAATGTTTTAGCACACAATACATTAATAGCCCAGTATATAAGGAGGCCTTGAGCATCATGCATCATCATGTTATGGCAATGCCTCACGATGGAGCTGTACTGAGCACGGACAGCAGCCGCTGCACAGTGGTATGGGTCTCTAAGAAGCCTGGTCCCTCCTCACCTTATACATAAAAACAACACCAGGTGGTCAGAAAGCTTACTGAGCAGGTCAGTTAATAAGGGAGTGTCTTCAGGACCTGGGTCAGGAAGACTCCTGCAGTCATAAAAAGGAAAAGACTCACCCATTGATCATATTAAAACTAAGGCTGTGGCTCATCTCAGTGAAAAAAAGGCTACAAGCAACAGAGTAGGAGAAAATAATGACCTAAAAGCCCACACAGTGCTTGCCTTCGGATGAACAAAGAAATCCTACACAACTGTAGAAGATGACTAAGACTTTTGGGGAATATTATTTTAAGGTGTGTTACTTGTGTACTATTTTTGCTATGGAAAATGTTTAATGATGTAAAGATGTATTACTTTTGTTTATGCTGCATTTGTTTAACTCGGTGAAGCTGTGATTCCTTGCCTGTCTAAACCACCTGATAGTACTAATAAAGAGCTCAATGGCCAATAGGGAGGCAAGAGCAAGGATATGAGGGGCTGACAGGTAGAGAGTATAAATAGAAGGAGAAACAAGGAAGGGGAAGAGCAAAGAGAGAACAAGGGGAGGAAGATGTCAAGGGTCAGCCGCCCAGCCACCTATGGAGTAAGCATGAAAGTAAAATATACAGAAGAAAAGGAAAAAGCCCAGAGGCAAAAAGTAGTCAAGATAATTTAAGAAAAGTGGGCAAGAAACAAGTCAAGGTAAGGCCAGGCGTTCCTATGTAAGAATAAGCCTGTGTGTGATTTATTTGGGAGCTGGGTGGTGGTGCACCCCGCAAGAGTAAACACTGCACTACACGAGACTCAGAGAAGTAGGCAAAATATGGTCCAGATATTCCTGAGGCCAAGAAGCTCACACATCAGGTGTGTTCATGTCATAGGCTTATAATAACAAATACAACACACATATCACAAAACAAAAGAATACATATTTAACTCAATCTTTAAAACCTTAAAAATAAGCCAAAATAACTAGCATTTTAGACAGAAGGATGGTAGTCACCTTGGGAAAAGATAGCAGACTGGTTCTCTACAGCCCTACATCTGATGATTATTTTAAGTGTATTTAAAATACTTTTGCACATCTGTGTTAAATCAGTGAAAAACAAAAAAAACCAAGATATATTGCTTTTTCTTATTAGCAAAATTCAAGTGTCAGCCAGAAGTTTCCTAGTGTAGTGTATATGCATCATAACAGCGCAAGAGTGTTGGTCACGTGATGTGTAGTGGAAGCTTAGAGGGCAAACCTAGATTTAGTGTCTTCACAGCTGCAAAGTAAAGAGTAGTTCTGAAATGAGAAAGAAGCTGACAAAATAATTTATGAAATATCAGGTTATGTTAGATACTTTCACAGAATCTGATGCTTTACACAGAACGGCTCTATGTTGTCCTACGACAACAAACTGTACAGTGTCACTTATCACACGGCCCAAGCTGCAGATGATGTCACGGTGGAGATGACAGTAAAGCTTAGAGGACTAAAATATTTAGCTAAGAAAGAAGTTCAGTGACGCCATGACAGTTTCAAGATGGCAGATAAAATAAGAGCACCAGGAGAGATGCACTGGGAGAAGACAGGTTGAAAGAATTTCTGTTAATAAGATGTTAATAACTTAACAAATTATAAATATTTTACTCCTATGGAGCTTAAAAATATAGATCCTGGGGTTAGTGAGATGGCTCAGTGGTCAAGAGCACTGGCCACTCTTGCAGGGGACCTTGGTTTGATTCCCAGAACCCACATGGTGGCCTCTATGGGTACCAGGCACATAGCTGGTGCATATGCATTTAGGGAAAACAGAGAAAACATTAAAAAATTCAGATACTTTGGTGTCTTGTACATACTACTTTTGGAGGCCAGAGGCCAACCTCAATTGTCCTCCCTCCAGAGCTGTCTTCTATTTGGCATTCTGAGTCAGGGCCCTGGAGTTCACCTATTAGACTAAGCCTGGGAACTCCCAGAGATCCTGCTATTCTCTGCCTCCTCAGGGCTGGGATCACAACACATGCAGTTTTCCACATGGCTTCTGGAGATGGAACTTTACCAAGTGATCTTTTTTCCTAGTGTCCCTGCTACCCCCAAATACATACATGTAACTTTTGGGGTATGGAATGAGAGTTTAGCTCAGTGGATGAGCACATTCATACCATGCACAGGCCCTGGGGTTCATCCATAGCCCTGCAAGCCTGCCCTGCCGTCAGAACCTCCCTGTGCTGTCCCGTTCTCCTCTACACTCACTCCATCCATTTCCCTCAGTGACAAACTCTTCATGCTCTGCTCCCCTTGTGCATTTCTTCTACTTCTGGGGCAGCAGCTGGGTCTTACGCCCTACATCTCCCTCTCAGAGCACACTGTGATGGAACGAACGCATTCCTGCCCCTTCAGCCAGGGCCTTTACCTTCTAGCTTCCTTCAAGATTTTTTCTAGTTTTCTGCTATGTGGACATGGTACCCTGGATGGAGTTTTCTGAGACTCCTGTTTGCTGTTTGTCATAATTTCAGGAAGTTTTCAGACTACTACAAGAATTTCTCTCACTGTTCTTCCTTCTCCTACTATTCCCAGTATTCACATTACATTTCTTTCATTGTACCCCACTTTCTTTTTGCTTCTCATGTGGGTGGGGATTTCTACACAAGCTAGTTTTTTTGTCGACTGCATATGACTCACGAAGAAGTCCATCAAGAGTATTCTGTTCCTGACAGTCATTTTAGCTTTAGCATCTGTTTGTCAAAGTTTCCACAATCTGCACAGACTACTCCTCTATCTGGGAATGTTGGTGAATTTTCTACTAGACCCCTTTACTTGCTAGTCAAAGGGATTTTCAACCCTTCCTCTGCTTACAACACGAACTCTGCCATACCTCATGGGCTCGGATGCTTGTCTTCATTTTTCAGCCTATACTCTCACATCTTTTGTAAAACCCTGTCACCTGAGTACCAAGCAGTCCCAATCCCCAGAGGATGCCATGCCAGATAAGTGCCTCTAGTCCCAGGATCACTGAAGGGCCACTTCCCCAGGAGGTCTGCAGGTGCTGTGCCTGACCCCAAGCTGCTGAACATGCCAGGATCTGTTCCTGGACCTCAGTGCATTTTAACCAGCTTCTCACATTCCCCTTACAGCAAAGTCTCAACTCCACATCATTGCCACTACATCTGAATAGTAAGGCGTGGCTAGAGAAGGCCCCACTACAAATAGAAGATAAGCCTTTGCCAACACTCAGCACCATGGTCAGTCTTCTCATGTGTCTGCTGCCAGCTTCCTCTCCCAGTCTCCTCCAAATTCCTGAGATTTTACAAAAGTCTAAGGTGTTCTCACCCATGACCCTGAGCAAGCGCATTTCCCACTTGAGGGCCATGCACACACGCTCCCCTGCATCTCCCCTGCAGTCATCTTGAGGGCCATGCACACATGCCCCCTGCATCTTCCCTGCAGTCATCTTGAGGGCCATGCACACATGCTCCCCTGCATCTCCCCTGCAGTCATCTTGAGGGCCATGCACACATGCTCCTCTGCAGTCATCTTGAGGGCCATGTACACATGCCCCCTGCATCTCCCCTGCAGTCATCTTGAGGGCCATGCACACACGCTCCCCTGCAGTCATCTTGAGGGCCATGCACACATGCTCCCCTGCAGTCATCTTGAGGGCCATGCACACACGCTCCCTTGCATCTCCCCTGCCGTCATCTCTCATGCTCCTTTGGGTCGAGCCTATCAGCCACCTTCTTTGTCTTTCTTGGTTCTTCCACCTCCTCCCTGTTATTGTCAGTCCCTATCAACATGGCCACCTTATCTTTTGGGTAAATCCAAATAGTGCTTTCTTGACCTGAAGCCTCAGAACAATCACCTCTTGCCCCCTCTTCATCTCCCAATATGTAATTTCTGTCTTTGCAGCCCCAAAGTCCTGTTGATCTAAGGTCACTGGAGTGCTCCAAACGGCAAGCTCCACGTCCATTTAGCCCATGAAAGTCAAGCTCCAATCAGACTGCAGGATATGACACTTGGGAATTGACACTCCTGAAATTTATCTGTGTTCAACTCACCAGTTTGCCTTCTGTTGCAGTGTGTGCTTCTGAGGGTTTCCTGACATGATTATCCTTGGCCCAGCATGACCTCCACAGAAAGTACCTATTCCAAGATTTCAACAGCCCCAGTCCCCTACCCTCAGTGAGGAAATTCAGAATCATTCCTAATGGTTCTGGAATTCTCTATCTCAAGCCAAAGGTTGGGGAGTTTAAGTCAGTAGATACTATTTTCTAAGACAGACTTAGATGTTTAGTTTAGATATTTCCATAAATTCCAAGCAAGCTCATTAAAATTAGCAATTTTTATCACCTCAGACCTTTGTGACTGCTTCTTTAGCCTACATCTAAGTTCCAGGAGGTGGTGAGGGGAATCCTGTGGCATGTAATAAGAAGGCCATCTTTGATGATCATGTGACAACCACTCTTGGTCTACAGTCCTGCCACAGGCATGTGGCTCAGATTTACCATTTCCTCACAGCCACAGTGCCATATATGTTGGGGCTTTCCTCTCCAGTCTGCTCCTTCCTGGGGAGCAGAAGCTTATGGCACTCTTGCTTGCATGGTTCTTGGAGCGTGTGGGGTCTTCCCTGGGCTTAGACAGCCAACTAAGGTTGGCTTGAAAGAATTGGGGCACTCCCACGGGGATGCCCACCATGCAGAGACACGGGCAGACACTGCTACTATATGGTTTACACACCTCAGCCCTAGGAGCCCTGCAAAAGAAAGGAGCCTACACCCATCCTTGAGGACCTGTCTCTCTAATTAGCTCCCCCACTTATGAAGGTCATATGGGAACATTTGTGCTCCTATGCCCTATCATTTAATCTCTAAACTCTGCTGTAATTCCCCCAAAGAATTATTTCTTGGATCTCAACAGTATTCAATCCCTCAAAATCAAACTTCTCTGTGCTTAAAATACTAGTGCTAGGGAGGGAAAAAAAACCAAGAGTCTGGCCTGCTCAGGCTAAGATTTAGTAGTTGGAAGTCACTGTAGGTTACATGAAACTCATGTCTGTCTCAAAATGTGTGTGCGTGTATATGTGCGCACACACAGACAAATACACACACCTCAGCATTCAAGATTTTAAAAAATCTATTGAGAAGCTCGGTAGCTGAGCACCAAACCCTGTGGTTTCTTTATACTAATGCTTGAAACCCCAGGTTCCCCTGCAGCTTCTGATTATGATTCTGAGCATTTCTGACATGAGAAGTATGCAGAATGCCTCACACTAGCCTCATTCACATGTCACGAAGGCTCAATAAAAGTCACCAGAGGTTGAGAGAACTCTTACTCAACAATGGGGACCCAGTACTGTGCTTCCTCTGTAGCCACCCTGAAAGAACCTTGGGCCTCAGGAGGGAAGATTGCATAAAAAGACGACTGGCAATTTATATTCCATTTAGTAGGAAACAACACTCATTGCAATTTCTATACAATAAAGTTATATTGAAAATTATTTGCAGAAAATAAGCAGCTTTATATCAACTAGTAACAGCAGTGATGGCTTGACCTATACGCAACAACTAGAACTCACCTATAAATCAGATCAACAGCAAACAGACCAAGGGCCAGCAAAAATTTCCACCTTCAAAAATGACAGGTAAGGCCAAAGAGAAGTCCATTGAGCTTTGAAACATGACTTTATAGCATTAAGAAAATGACACATGATGTTTCTATACTCTATGAGTAGCTTATTTTCCTCTTAGGGAGGAAGAGTTAGCTACTCTTTATTTGCTCCTAAAGTACACAAAGGCACGGCTTTTTGGAAGAATGGGAATTCTATGTTACATTATCGGTTCAGAATTGGGTCCTTTTCTTTAATGTAAAATCAGTTTTAAAATGAAACTGATGGAGGAAAGAGGAAGAGGGTCAACAGTGGGTGAATACTTGGGCAGCATCACAAAAACAGCAAAAACCAAGACAACAGAACAAAATAGAATGGGAAGTTACAACCTAGCATATAAATCAAATTATACAAATAGCACAAATAACACAGATAATGAAAAACAATGTTCAAGAAATATTGTTTTGATTTTAGATAGGGTCTAAATATGCAGCCCATAGAGATCTGCTTGCCTCAGTTTCCAGAATGCTGGGATTAAAGGTATACACCACCATGCCTGGCTCACTTGTTTGTTTCAGTAAATAAGGTAATAAATCACCTCTAGATTGTTATCATTTGTTATAAAGGAGTGTTTCTCAGAAGAGCTTGAACTACTGTTAAAGAGAGCAAGGAGATGAGTCCAGCCTTATTCAGCATCACTACCTGGTGATGCCTGCCCCGTGCAGGCTTTGTGCTCAGCCCCCTGGGAGGAAGGGGTAAATCCCATGATCTGCCTCCACCCAAACAAGAGGAAAATGCATCATCTGAGGCCGAGACTAAACTCAGAGTAGTCATTTTTCTTTATATTGTTTGGAATTAAAAGCATATTAAATTGATCCATTATGAAGATTCTATTCTCTACATTGTGTGATTCAGACCATGTCTATATCTTAAGGCTATGAAACAATTTTTGTAATTGTAATAACAAAACAAATTATTGACTTTAAGTTAAGAAAATTGTTGCTTGAATGACTAAATATTCAACCAAAACAAAACAAATCTATCTCTAAATTGTGTCATATACAACTTGCTCATTCTCACAGGTTAATGAACTCTCTGGAGCTATGCTATGTTTGTGCTTGTCTTTATTGGGGATGATGCAATATACTTCATGTCAGCATCAATGGCAATGTTAGCAGGAATTTGGTTATGTGGCTTAAACACTAAGTTTGAGTTCTAGGCCTAGACCCTTAAGTCTGTCCATTAATACTAAGGTTACTTAAGTCAGAACACAGTTTAAAAGAATGTGCATATTTGATGCCATCATAAGTCACTCCTCAGATTACTTCCAGTGTACATTGTCATTCTATTTACAATGTGCAAAATACAGGAAAAGAGGCAGGAGACAAAAACACTCTTTGGATTAGCCTCTCACTAAAGGCAATATTGCTTCTAGTTCTCTACCAAGAAAAATACAACAGACATTTACCTGCTAAATGAGAGGTTAGGTGACATACTTGCTAGAAGTTCCTTCCCCTAGGTGACAACTTGACAGTAGCTTGGTGGTAGTGGTGGGAGATGGAAACCCACACTGAGAGCTTTGAGTAACAAAATCTGAGCATGGTTGTCTATGGGAAGATGGATGCTATCCTATGGTGTGTCAGCCATTTTCATACATATTCCTTTAAAAAACAAATACTATTATATATTTACCATTAGCCTTTTTAAACATACCTACCTTTCACTGATTTGTGCAATGAAACCATTATATACAATGGTTAGTCTTGTAACCTGCCACATCACTGAAGTTATTTATCAGCTGTAGGAGTTCTTTG
>LOJH01046979.1:1911-13299 GCA_001685095.1 Ellobius talpinus
TGTAATCCCCATTTAGACAAAACTTTCTTTACTTCTTCAAACATTCTTTCTAAAATACTTAAATCAGATAGCAAAATGTCAACCACATAATGGTAAATTATAGATTTAGGAAATTGTTTATGGATTATTTCCATTGGCTGATTTACAAAGTATTAGCACATAGTAGGGCTATTGAGCATTACCTGTGGGAGGATAGGGCACTGGTATCTCTTAGTATGCTGAGAATTATTATAAGTAGGCACTGTGAAGGCAAATTTTTCTCTGTCCTTTTCTTGTAAAACTATAGTGAAGAAACAACCTTTTAAATCTATAACTATAAGGGGCCTTCTTTTAGGTAATAAAGAAGGCAAAGGAATTCCATATTGTAGAGGACCCATAGGTTGAATTACCTTGTTGACAGCTCATAGATCTGTCACCATTCTCTATTTTTGAGATTTCTTTTTAACAACAAATAGAGAAGAATTCCAAGGACTGGTTGATTATTTATTATGGTGATCATCTATTTGCTTCTGTACCAGCTGTTGTAAAGCCTGCAGTTTCTCTTCTGTTAAAGGCAATTGTTTAACCCACATTTGTTTTTCAGTTAACCATTTTAAACATAGGGCCGTTGGTACCTCTGAAGGTTTGCTAGTTGCTTTGTGTTCTTGTACAGCTTCAATGGCTGAATACCTTTGTTTATAGTACCTTATAATATCCTTCCCTAAAATCGGCCTTTGCCACATCTACATAATCCAGAAAATTGAGAGCTTCTATTTTTGCCATTCCCAGAGGAAACATTATTTCTAGGAATTCCCTGTCTACAGTCCCTTCTCAAAGATCCTATTCTTCCACAATTAAAACATTAGGCTTTTTGATGTTTCTTCATAACTTTGGAAGTTGAGTCTCCTACCCAAGCCTCAATTTTATAGTCAAATGTCTCCATGGTCATTGTATGAAGGATCCATTTATCCATTGGTGCTGGTCTAACTTTTAAAGGCCCAACTATCTTTTTGCATTCTATGTTGGCATTTTCAAAATCCAGGGATTCAGTAGGTATTCATCTAGCTTTTGGGTCTGTTATTTCTATTTGTACAGCCTTAGTTACTCTTTGTAAAATGTCACTAAAGGGTTCTTTTCAACCCTGTTTAACATAATATATGATTCAATTCATTTTCCAGGTTCTTGATTGCTGTACCAACCATTTAAGGCTGCTGTGTGGCATAGGAATAAGATGTGTTCATCATATAGAGCTTGATCCTGTGGGTCAGCAAAAGTTCCCTCACCAAGAATTTGATCTTGGGAGGCCTCAAATCCTTTTGCTTTTATTTCTTGTTCTAAAAATTTGCCTTTTATTGCCAATAGCATTTCCACAGTAGTTGGGAGCCATCTTCCAGGACTGCTAAAATTAATTGAAGCCAATCATGTGGGGTAATCTTATTACTGGAAGCCCATGTCTCTACCAGCTCCCTAACAAATGGTGAATGTAAGTCATCAGATACTATGATTGCTTAAATTCTTTGAGATCCTTCATACTTATAGGTTTCCATCTACATTCTTTGGATACTTTTGGGCATTTAGAACTTGATGCCTTTTCACAAGTGATTATAGAGTAGGAAGTTAAAACCCTGAATAAGTCATCTCTGACTCTGATATGTACTGGTGATTGTATCTTCTCTTCCTGTTTTTGTACCTTCTCTCCCTGCTCATCAGCTCTGATCATTTCCTTAATCATTTCAAATATTTTTACTAATATCTTTTGTAAAGCCTGAATCTCTTGGCTTGTATATATTTCTAGTGGTCTCATTGACACATCTAGCCTTTGGTCCTCATTCTGAACCTGTGATTCCAAGATATGAAGTTTTTCCTTTAAAGACAACATCTCATCCTTGGATATTATTTGGATAGCTTGCAGATTACCTTCTTGGAGAGATACTCTATTTGCTAATCTATCATAACTTTTTAGACAGATTTTGATTGTCAATTTCAATATCATGAATTCTTTCATATAATTTCTCAGTACCCTTTGATATGGATTGAATTTTGTCTGTGAAATTAATGTTATCCTTTTCAATGGTATTAGTTTTTCAGCTAACTTTTGCTATTTTATGGTATTAATCCTGTTAACTAGCTTTTCATCATCAGTCTATAAAGACTGTATAATTTCTAAAAGTGCCTGACTCTTGGCTCTGCTCTCAAACCATTTTTCTTAAGGATATAATATGAAAAACAAAGCTAAGTCCCAATATCCAATAAATAGATGTATCAGAAAAACAATATAAGCCTTAGAGAATACCATCCATAGTATAAGCAAAAAGGTTATTAAATTTATAAATAGTAATATTGTCTGTCCTCATAAAACTTTCAAATTTATTTATTTATTTACCTCCATTAGGATATTTCAGTAAATTGTTGTAGGTGTAATAATCTTTATTAGCCACATGTTGCAGTTGCAGCCACATGGCAGATAGATGCAACTGGCGGCAGAGAGACACAACCAATGGCAGCATAAATAGTACCATGCCGCTTTGGCTCCACATGTTGATGCAGAGTTAAATACTGACCAATATGCTTTTCTTGACAAATTAAGATCAATTAAATCAATTCCATACACAGAGAGTTTTTTGGTGGCCATAATATCAAGGAGTCCAGAGCTCGAAAGCAGACAACACAAACCAAAAGTTGCACAAGTTGCTGCATGGCAGGGAAAGTGGTAGTAGGGGAAGCATGCAAGAGTCCAGGAAATTGCCAAGTCACCATATGGTAGCTCCATGTGGTAGGGTTTCGAAAATAAAAGAAAACTTAGTAAGTGAAGTCAAACCAGGTGGACGGAATTGGGAGATGTTCTGGGTTATGAAATTTTTGGACCTTTTGGGTCTATCCCAGTAGACGTGGAGTTGGTATTTACACGGGTTCCACATGAAGATGAGCATTATAAAGTACACCCACACTAGCTCAGAATTGAGTGTAATAAAGGGTTCTTTATTCAACGGTAGACTCACAGATCACAGTCCTCGGCATGAACAAGGAGCAGGAATCAAATCCAGGAGAGAAAGAGACCGCACAAGCTTTATGACTTATATATGACTTATGACTCATTATAGTACAAGAGACCATGCCCAAGTGGGCTGGTATCTTAAAAGTTATTAACTGAAGGAGTTGCCACAACAATACTACCCCCCTAAGTAACTGTTACTTAAACAACTCTAAGGATCTAAAATTCTGACAAAGTCAAATCTTTTGTGATGTACCAATTTAGTAAAACCTTAGGTTTCTTTCTAAAATCTAAGAATTCTTTCAAATAACATCTAATGCCTACAGCAGTGTTTGCCTCTTCTAGCTTTCAACCACCTACCTAATATATCCACAAATTGTTTGAAAAGTGTCTTGACTTACCAAGTTCTTTGCTCTGTTACTATAAAGTTTTTGTAAAATTTCTGCCTCACTGGAGCTTAGTATTTGGGAGATTTAAATATGTTCTTGGGCCAAGGTCACTCACACTTGACTTGAAAATTAACCTTTTTCTTTCATTTAATCTTTGAGGTGAGAACTGTTTCTTCCCTGACATAGTATTAGCTCAATCCTTTGGAAACAAAGATTTCAATGTCCAGCCTTCTCTGTACCTGTTCAGTTTGGGCTGTGTATCATTTAAAATTGTTTGCCCATTATTTGGGAAATTCAGCAAGTTACCTTAGTAAGGTTTCATAATGATAATGAAAATATTAAGATTTTTGAAGGAATAAAAACACAAACCATGATGATATAATGAGTCGGCATGGGGTTAAGTGATAGTGACAACATTAAAATTATTCTAAGTCTCATAAAAGAAAGGACTCAGTAGCAAAGGCAGGGAGTTGGATTTAGAAATGGGCAGGAATGGATTCAGAAAGTTATATCTGTTCCAACATGGATTTGTTCCATCCAAATGTGTTAAATTCAAAATAAAATATTAACTTTCTGGAAAAAACTTACTGAAATGAATTAAGTCTATGTGTAGTAGCTTCTTCAGACTGAAGCAACATGATAATGAGAAATAGCATGCTATAAATACAGAATCAGAATGCAAAAGCAGTTCTATATGATACCCACATATTTAATAGATTATATGTAGTATGATGGGTTCACTCTTATTTTGTAAACAAGACAGTAATTGTACTCAACACAACTGTAAAACACAACACATTAATGAAGGCAGAGTATACACATTGCTTAAATACATAAACCACCTTGTGCTTGTATTCTTTTATGAAATGTTTTTGCTTCACAGTGCCATATGAAAGTAAAAATAGACATTATCATCTTTAAAGAATTGAATGTTGATTGTGTTTAATTCATTTCAATCCACTACATGAAAAATTGACACAATACATATTTAACATATAAGTTGCAAGGAAAATTTTCCTTGATTTGTAACTGGATCCAGATAGCTTAAATAAGCACCAGGTTTTCTGCTTCCTTTGTTGACATTCACTTTCTAGTAGGAGCAAAGCAAAATTAGTTTTTGAACAGCCACCTGGGATCTCAGTTTTGCTTTAATTACAGGTGAAGTTGCTGTAAAAACTGGAATTTTAGGAATGCCGATGCTTCTGCTAATCAAGAGGCTGACTTCTTGTTGATCTTAAAAATAATTTAGATTTCTCATTGTACAATTCTCCATATGTCCTCTCAGAAAATCTGAAAATTCCTTGGCTTCCAAAACTGAGAACTAAGTTTCATATGCATGTAATATGTGCCCTGGCTACCTTCTTAATTTAGTTTACATCTCTACAGAACAATATTCTACCATGTTTTCTTTCTTTAGAAAGTATTTTCTTGCATGTCTTTTTGTACATACATATTTAACTACAACAGTTAGTTCTCCCCTTTCACCAAATAGGTCCTTGGCATGGGACAGTCTGAGCCACCTTCAATTTGACAAGGTTCATTTTGTTGTTGTTCATTTGTGATGAGCTACATATTTATAGAAGGGAAATGAAATGTTTATTGTAATGCGCTACTTAGTCAGAGATTAGGAAGTAGAATGTAAACCCACAGAATGGGGCTCATGATTCTGGATTTCTACTCTTGTTCTGATTCTCAACGTCAGTGTTTGGTGGGGGATCTACACCACTAAAACACAAACAATGCTAGCTCCAAGAGTTAAGAAGCACTCAGTCACTCAACCGAAGCTTCTAGACAGTCTTGTTTGATACTTTATTTTCATACCATTGGCTTAAAGATTGTGATTTTGGGGCTAAAAGTTTTCCTGCACATGGTAATATATTATTATGAAAATATCTCTTGCATTCTGAGAGACTAGAACTTTTGCTGGACCTCACCACTGAGTTAGTAATATACCTTCAGTATACTTAAGACTTATGAACAATAGCCTGCTATGGACTCAACCTGTTTGTTTAACCTGCTTTCAAGAGAACAATGTAACAACCAATCAGACTTGTCTTGTACTTCCTATGATATTAGCTCCCAATAACCTAAGCTGATACAAAGTTTTAATCTTAAATTAAGTATTTTGTGGCCCTGACCCAGAGAGCAATATATGTAGATTTATATTTGTGTTCATGTCAATCACTTGCTGAAAGCAGAAAACAGGTTAAAAGTGACCTTATAAATATCCACCACAAATGTTAAAGCAACATATAGGATATAGGTTAATGGGTTTTCTTACGTTTGCTTTTCTGGGTGCTTTTGGTTCAGTTGGAGTCAGTAAAGTTTCATCCCTTGTAAAACTCTATTGAAGATTTAGGAAAGTATCCCTTATTTCTTCCCCATGGGATGCTTTCTGTGCTGCTCAATAGAGACCAAAGACCGTTGCAAGGACAGATTCACAAGACACCATTCAGGTATTTGGACTTAACACAACAGACAGGCCAGATGGTCCCAAAACCATAAGATACAGACAGACAGAAGACAAAAGGGGGAGAAGTGGAGAATTTAAACTCAGGCTTGCCCTTGGTTAAAATACTTCAAGGGACGTGCTTTGATTTTTCCTCAGAGAGACACCCACTCATTGGGTGACTGGAGGTTATCTTTAAAGCATTAAACGGATGCACCTCTGACTCTTTAAATAAAAGTTTACTTTCTGGAGTCCTTTCCATTTTCTGTGTACATGATTTCTTTTGATGCACAATGAAGCACAAACAGGCAGAGAGGATCCTAAATACTTTCAGCAGCATCCCTTTCAAGTCGGTTGGTATATAACTAGTAATTAGTGACCCACATCTCCTCCTCCAGCAGTTTCTTCATGACTCGTGCATAGGTGGGCCAGCCTGGTAGAAATGCAGCAGTATACCGTATATTCTGTTTGCCTCAGTATTGAGTTTTTAATGGCTCTATCTCCTTTCAATCTATTTTGGGTTTCTTAGATTACATCTGATAAATCTGTGCTCACATTTCTTGCATTTTAAACACTTTTGATAGAAAAACTGCTGCATAATAAATATATGAGCTAAGTGGCTCTGGTGGTTTGAATGAGAATAGTCCCTATAAGCTCAAATATTTGAATACTTGGTTCCAGTTGGTGGAATTATTTGGGGGAGAATAAAGAAGTGTGGCCTTGTTGGAGGAGATGTATCACTGAGGATGGGTTTTGAGTTTTAAAGGCCATGCTTTCTCCCTATCTCTCTCTCATCTCCATATATATATACATATACATATAAAACACACACACACATATATATGTTTCTCCCCCTCATGGTTGTGTCTCAAAATGTAAGCTCTCGGTACTTACCCAGTGACATGCCTTACTGCTGCCTTGTTTCTGCCAGGATGATCATCATCTCACTCCTCTGAAAATGTAATCTGCAATAAACTCTTTCTTCTCTAAGTAGATGATGTTTTATAAAAGCAATTGGAAAGTAATGTGGGCATATACACAAAAGATACACACACATACCACAATGACGTTTGCTCAACTATGTTCACAGCAGCATTATTCATAATATCCAGAACCTGGAAACAACCTAGCTGCCCTTCAACTGAAGAATGGATATAGAAAATGTGGTACATTTACACAATAGAGTACTAGTCAGCCGTAAAAAAACCAATGACATCTTGACATTTGCAGGCAAATGGATGGAATTAGAAAAAATCCATCTTGAGTGAGGCAATCCAGACTCATAGACAAACATGGTATGTACTCACGCATGGGTGGATAGTAGACATAAAACAAAGGATAACTAGCCTACAGTCAACAACTCCAGGGAAGCCAGAAAACAAGGAGGACACTAGGAGAGCCATACAAATGGATCCCCGTAGGAAGGGGAATAGGCAAATCTCCTGAATTAATTGGGAGCATGGGTGGGGAGAGGGTGGAAGGGGGAGCAGAGAAGGGGTTGTGGGAGGAGAACATGAGCAATTGGGATGGTCACTTTGGGGAAGGTCAGAGAGGAAGAGAAAGGAAAGAAATATCTTGATAGAGGGAGCCATTAAGGAGTTATCGAGAAACCTGGCACAAGGGATATTCCCAGGAATCTACAAGGATGACCCCAGATAAGAATCTAAGCAATACTGGAGAGGGTGCCTTAACTACCCTTCCCCAGTAATCAGACTGAAAACTGCCATAATTGTCATTGTAGAACCTTCATCCAGTAACTGATAGAAGCAGATGCAGAGATCCACAGTTCAGCACTAGGTTGTGTTCCTAGAGTACATTTCTAGAGGAGTGATAATATGAATATTATCACTCTTCTAGAAATAATATTAATAGGGGCAAGACCATGATGGGGAAACCCACAGAAACTGCTGATTTGAGCTGGTGGGAGCTCACTGACGCAGGACTAACAGCTGGAGAACGTGTATAGGACCGAACTAGGCACTCCGAATGTGGTGACAGTTGTATGGTTTGGGCAGTTTGTGGGGCCACTGGCCGGTGAACCAGTATTTACCGCTAGTTCATGACATGACTTTTTTGAGCCAATTCTCTATGGGGGACACCTTGCTCAGCCTAGATACAGGTGGAAAGTCCTTGGTCCTGCCTAGAGTGATGTGACAGACTTTGTTGACTCCCCATGGGATAGTGTGGGAAGTGCTCCTGTATGTGTGTTGCTTTTATTGGTTAATGAATAAAGAAGCTGCTTTCTGCCAATGGTTTAGCAGAGTATAGCCAGGCTGGAAGAGATATATATAGAGAGAGTTGGTGGAATCAGGGTGATTACATGTAGTGGCTGCCAGGGGACAGGAAAGCCAGAACCTTGATTTTAGGCCACAAGCCTTGTGTTAAAATATAAAATAATAGAAATGGGTTAAGTTAATAAGTAATAGCTAGCCAATAAGAAGCTAGAGCTAATAAGCCAAGCAGTGATTTAATTAATAGTTTCTGTGTGGTTATTTCAGGGTTGAGCAGCCTCCCTACAACAATAGGAGACCTCATCCTCTCTGAGGAGTGGATGGGAGTAGGGTGGGGACAACAGGAGGAGGGGAGGAAGAGGGAACTGGGAATGGTATGTAAAAAAAAGGTTAAAAAAGGAAGAAAATAACTAATGGCAGTGTTCAAATGGATATTTCATGGAAAATAATGTGACAGAATTACTGATTGGTAGGTAAGTTTGCAGTGCTATATTTTTCAGTCTGTACAGAGTTGAAAACATGACTCTGATAATTCTCCTTGCATTTGTCCACTCATAGAATTAACTGTCAATCATCTGTTCTTCAGAAACTTGTACTAAACTCAAACCCTAAAAAACACAGCTTGTTTCTCTGTACATTGACACCAGGGGCAGAGTTTCCAAAGTGTGAAAATGCTACTTCCCCATTACTTTTAAATTAATTTAAACAACAGTGTATTTTGTTTGTCCCTCTGGCTCCTCTTTCAACCTTGATTGGCTGTTTTTTCCAGTGCATATAATCATAACCTCAGACTGGTAATGTGGTTGTTGCTATTTTTTTCTTTCCTTTTATTTTTTCTTCTTGGATGCTTCATAGCTAGAAGAGAATTTGCCTGCGACAAATAATTTCATTGAATGAATAAATGTGTTACTAATGATTGTGAATGCAGATGTTATTATATTTTATCATATTACCAATAGGAGCAGATTTTTTAATTAATGCAAAATTATCAATTTTGAAAGTCTTTGGGGGAGAATGGTTTTATTGATTAGATTGCTATCATTCTGTTTAAACCAGGGAGAAATTTTTAAAAGAGTAAGAACATCATCTTTCTACCATTTCAGCCCCTACTCTTTCTTTCTCTTCTGGCCAAAGATACAGACATGAAAAATTTAGTTTAGTTAGTGATTTGCTCATGAACTTGACTTTTAAAGTCTCTTGTCTGAGATGGCATAACTAAATTATATCTCTACAGCTATGGATAGGAAAAGTTTCAAGTTACCAAAATATTTACACAGCTCATGTGCAGTTCAATTTCTATTTGCTTTGATGACTTAATATTACCTACTGAAAAAACCTTACCTTTGAAGCACTGATTTTATAAAGTTTTAATTCATAACATACCTCAAGTGTATTACTTTCAAATATTGTTTATTTTATATATTATAGAACTCAAATCTTTTTTGGAAGTCACTTGCTTGCACTTCCTGCGTCCTCAGTTACTATTATTTCCTTCTTGGGTCTCTGAGGAAGTTGAAGACTAGATATTGTTATGGTTTTTCTTTTTTTACTTGATACAGAAAGCAAGTTATGATAGAAAGTAAACTAGGTACAAGACTTTGGACTCACCAAGATAGGATAGATATGGAGTATTTTCTCTCAATTTGTCAAATGCAAATGAACTAGACATTGTTGAAGTACTTATTGCCTGTATATATAGTATATAGTTATTGTTCTTATTGTATATAGCTTTCTTATATTATAGTCTTTTTATTTTAGACAAAAAGGGAAGATGTAGTGATATTTTATTTGTATTTTAAAAAATAAGGCTTGCCTAAAAATCAGAGAGTAAAACAGCACCATTGGTCAGTCTTACAGACCAGGCAGTGGTGACACACACTTTTATCCCCAGTAGCCACACTAGGTTGCCATAGAAACTAGGTGGTAGTGGTGCATGCCTTTAATCCCACCCACAGAGAAAAAATATAAGATAGGAGGAGACAGCTCTCAGTCTCATTCTGAGATACCTGGAGGCAGGATCATCATTTTGGACTGAGATAGAGGTAAGAGCCAGTAGCTGGACGCTTTGCTTTTTGGATCTTCAGGTTGAACCCCAATTTCTGTCTCTGAGTTTTTATTAATTATGCTTCAAAACACAAAAGAAACACTGTGAGTAGAAGGCCTAAGCAATGGTCACATGATCACCCAGGGATTTGAATTTTAGGCTATTGGTTTCTGAACATCTTTACTATTCTGACTTTCAAGGCCATAAAGTTATTCCTCAAACATCTGATTCCACTTACAAAGTAAAATAAGATCCAGTTTACTCCTGGGGTAATTTTATGACACTAATAATTAAATATATACATAAAAGGAAATTTGCATAAATTTCAATAGCTTGATTTCCAAAAAAGCTCTAAAGAAAGCTAAGTAAAGTTCAATTTGAACCTATAAGTTCATCTGCTTAAAGAAACTTGAGAAAGAAAAGTAAAGATTTGTTTTTCTACCTCCAAATCATTTGAGAAAATACATATAGTTCAAGTTTTGACTTTCAATTCAGTACTTATCCTTAGGTAAAAAACTTGAAAATTATCCAACAAAATGCAAGTAGAATACAAATAGAAAGGTAGGCATTTCTCAACATTGAAAAGAAGCTTAAAATATCACTCAAATCTTCATTACCATCATATGAGAAACAACCTACCTTGAAAAATTAATGTTCCAACTGAAAATAACTATAAATTCTGAGCTAAGAAAAAATCTTCTGAGGATGGATTGATGGCTTACTGGTTACAGGCACAGATTGCTTTTCCAGAGGACCCAGGTTTGATTCCTAGAACCTACATGGTAGATCTCAAGCATCTGTAATGCTACTTCCAGGGGATCTGATGTCATCCTCTGATCTCTCCAGTCACCAGGCATGCATGTTATATACAAACACACAGACAGGCAAAAGGCCCATACAAAAAATTTAAATACTTTTTTATTTTTTAAAAAAGGTTATATTTTACTCTATAGGAATTAAATGGGTGTCCTGGAAGATCAAGACAGAATGTAAACAGTAATCCAGAGTTATGTAAACTAAAACTTCTTGCTATTTTGAAGGAACCCAATGATTTTAGTTGTGTCTGAGGCTCAGTATGTACTGTTTCATGGGACGCTGAAAACAAAACAACAACAAAAAAGTATTTAGCCATCCACAGAAAGATTTCAAATTATGAGATTCTCAAAAGAATGCCAGAATCTTAGTGCTTAATGTTAAAGTAAAATCAAAATTAATTATTTAGGTAGTAGGTAGGTAGGTCTAAGATAGATGACAGATATTAGATAGATAGATAGATAGATAGATAGATAGATAGATAGATAGAT
>LOJH01046981.1:0-13298 GCA_001685095.1 Ellobius talpinus
AAGACCACAAACTGAGACCACCCAGGCACCACCCAGGAACAGACCATCCAAAGGTAATTCCTAACGTTCCAAACATTGTAGATAGGATCCCCTGCCAGCACACACCCACCGCCTTTCACCAGGACACCCCTAGACAAATGTCAGCCAATCAGGGGTCCTGAATCTTAGAAATCCCTCACCCCAGCCTCTGCTATTATAAAAACCCAACCCGAACTGAGCTGGGGCTCTCCGATTGTGCCAATATGAATACGCTGGATACTGGGAGAATCCAGAGAGTCCGAGTTCTAGTCTGTACTTGAATAAGAATAAAGGCTCTTTGCTTTTACATACAGGACTCAGTCTCCTAGTTGGTTTTGCGGGGGAACTCGGTGATCTGGGCATAACACACACGATCCTCATGACATCACCTTGCTTGTTGTTTTTATTTTTCCAGTATTTTTCAATCTGAATAAAGAACTCATCTCTGTTGATTATTTTATTCAGTGCCTTAAATCACTGGCCTCAGACCAGACATCCACAAATACACTAAGAGGCCTGCGAACTGTGGCTGCAGATGACATCTAGGCCTGCTGGTCTAGCCTAAGACATTCCTACCCTACCAGCTATAATCTTTCATCCCTGAGCCATCAGTCAATTTCAGACCATAAATTAAAGAACTATATATGAATTCCCTGCCACGCTTAAATACCAGCTAAAAATACCATCCCAGGCTGCCTTTAATTTAGAGCAGGACAAGGCAACGATGCCTTGTCATCGCTGAGACAAACTCGGAAAGGAAAGGAGGGAGGAACTGTCCAAATATATATTGTTCTCTGGATCCAGTAAAACCCTTCGCTAGGGTACAGTGTGATCCTGAGTTGTTCGGATCCCTACTTGCCACAAGTCCTGAAAATAGCATGAGGTGGTTACCTGGAAACAGAAATAGAGCAAAAATGAAATCTGTGCAATGAAGGCAAAAACGAGAGCAAGGTAGGAAAGACAGAGTGGGAAAGAGCATGTCCCCCAAATCTGCATGCTGGAAGCTTCACCCCAGATGTGGCAGTCAAGCCGGGGGAACCATTAAGAGGTGGGGCACCACCCTCAGAAGTGATTAATGTAGCTCTCACAGGATGCAACTTCCTGGAGAGGACTGCTATAAAAAGTATCACCAGGCCCTGGAGCCCCTCCCTGCTCCTCCCTGTCCCACCATGGGATCAGTTCTGAATTGCCATCACATCTTTCTCCACCTTGGGACAGAGTCAGGAACCCTCACTAGGACAACAGTAGCATGCTGTCTGAACCACCAGCCACCAGAATCATTTGTCAAAAACATCTTAATCAAAAAAAAAACCACCAAACCAGTATTCAGTTACACAGCCACTCCACCTACAATATATTCCATTCCTGCTTCACGCCAATCTCCAGAGTAGGAACTCAGTGAGATAAGCACCAAAATATCCACCTTCACGGATGAAAGGACTCAGTTCCTGATACTGGCGGCTGGGGGTTCACTACAATTCCAAAGTTTGCTCGGTCTGCTCAAAGCCCGGATCTTTCCCAAGATGCCACGCTGTGTGTCACCTTCCACCTATTCCAGGGTCAAGTTCAAAAGACAAAATAACTTCTCTTTAAAGTTTAGAACCACCAAGAAAATCCATCTGCCCTGTAGACGGAGGAGATTGGTGTGGAACTGAACTGGCCCCCATGAGCCCAGAGCCAAACGACTTCTTCTACTTGGTGCTCATAAGGAGGAGCTGTCAATCACTTGCTGTCCACTTCATATGATGGACATTCTTTCCTTAAAATCTTCTAGGCTCGGCTTTGGGTTTTGGCTTTTGGTTGAAGGGCGTGGAGGGGGGAGCCACTTGGTTATCATCTTGTTGATTCTCTTTGCTTTGGCTTATGAGGAAAATGTCATGATAACCTATGACTTGAGAACCCGCCCCATGTCCAATAAATTCATGGCGCTGTACACTGAGTGCTCGCTCAACACAAGGCCAAAACACTGATTGTGACTTCCATGTTTCACCTAGGTCACTTTGAGGCCACCTAATTTCAGAGCTTATACAAATTTCAATATCACATGAAACTACTTTTCACACTAAACAGGCTTTCCTAGTAGTGAGGGCATTTGATGTTCATGGAAAATCAACCGAAGGTCATTAGCACATGAACACTCTGGCATTAGATTTCCTGGCTATAAACCCCAGCTCCATCTCATACCCACCGTGTGACCATGGAACAGACACTAAGTCTGTCTGGTCTGTTTTCTCAGATGTGATATGAAAATGTTACAGCATACAAGACTCTGTAAGAACTAAATGAGCTAAAACATAAAGGACTTAAAGTATTCGAGGAGTTAACAGACTTTCCCCAGGTCTCACAAGCAAAAGTAGCAGGGCCAGGCCTCAGGTTAGGTCTTTGCTCCTGGGTGTCCAGCAAACTGCTTCTAACAGAGGCCTTTTCTTCAGATGTCCTCATGTCCTCAAACCAGATGTGGCTGTGACCACAACACTTGAGTTAAATGCTTATAAATATCACACAGAAATTTCAAGAACAATACAGGACCTGCCGCTTGGAATAACTGCCTGAGACTGGCAGATAACACACACACTGCATCAACCTGGGAGAGATTTGCCAGTTATGCAGGTTTTATGAAAGTTTGCACAGGTTAAGAACTAACACATTATTATCAAAGCCGGCTGTCCTCATAAAGTGTGCAAGAGACAGGTTGTCCTGGCAAATCAGACACAACAACCCCCATGCCTCATCACCAGCTGCCACAGGTTTATCTAACCTTCTGACCGGTCTCCAATCTGAACTCCCAAATGCACACACAATCTGCTCTCCGCCTTTTCTAGGAGCCAGCCACTCCCACACACAGCAGTGCAAGCATCTCATGAGAACAGATCTGGGTCCTCCTCCTCCCTTCCCCGTTTAGTCTAGGCAGGAAAAAGGGCACTGAAGATTAATCCCATCCCACTTGAACCTCATCGGGGCTGGGAACTCTGAGGAAAAAGAATGCGTGTTTCCAGCTCTAGAAGAGAAACAGTATCCTTCCTTACATGAACAGTTTACAAGACTCTAAAAACTACTTCTGGAAACCTGGCACAAGAGAACTACATTTTCATGTTACATGGCTCGATGCTGCTTGAAATGTTTTTCAAAAGCATATGACTTTTATAAAAAAATTAAAGGCTTTAAAAAAGGTATGTTGAAATTACAAAAACCAAAAGGACAGTTAGGTAATAAGAACAACATGAAGCTGGACTTTGGTGCCGGCTCTGAGCTCTGCTAACAAACGCAAGGTCCAAATGTCAGATTCTCATTCAGTCCAGCCTGGAAATACCCTGAGCTAAGTCACTCACACACACAGGGAGCACTCCTGATGCACACACAGGGAGCACTCCTGGTGCACACACAGGGGCCACTCCTGATGTACACACAGGGAGCACTCCTGATACACACAGACAGGGAGCACTATTGATGCACACACAGGGGGCACTCCTGATGCACACACAGGGAGCACTCCTGATACACACAGACAGGGAGCACTCCTGATGCACACACAGGGGGCAGTCCTGATGCACACAGGGAGCACTCCTGATGCACAGGGAACAGTCATGATACACACACTCGGGGAGGACTCCTCATGTACACAGGGAGCACTGACACACACAGAGAGCACCATGATGCACACAAACAGTGAACACTTCTGATACACACACATATACAGGGAGCACTCCTGATGCACACACACTATGAGGGTGAGAAACTCAATTTTTTTGTAACAAAAGGAGAGAAATCATTTATGGCACACATAAGTATCCCCAGGAACGCATGTTAGTGCCATACAATATGAACCGTCCTGTGTCTAAATGAAAAGTGCTTGGGAAATCTCAAGATGTACAAACGTAAGTCAGTATAATTTTTGCAATATTTTTGTAAACTAACCAAACACCAGTACAAAAGCATGGGATCCCATCCCAAAAAGCGAAGACAATTTGTACTAGATTTTCGAAGCTGTCACTTTTACAAGCGCAATTAGTTTAACATAAGATCTTGAAACTGGACTAATTCAGACCTGTATATGCAGACCTGACAATTCAGACAGAAAACAAACTAAATTTAGTGCTGGATGCTCAAAACACTTCTGCCAGCAGACAGACACCTTGGCTCTTTACCTTCCAAATCTGCGCTCCTACTTCTTACTTAAATTGCTGGTCTCCTCTTCCTGGACAGAACCACAGTCCTGACCAGCCACCCTAAAAACAGAACCGTCTGACCTCAGGTCTGCCTCTTCCTCCATCACAATAAAGCCCACGTGAAACCTGCCCCTGCTGCAAGCTTGCCCAGGGTGGGGGTGGGGAGGCCGGAAGGGCTGACAAAGGGCAAAAGGAACACAGGACAGCAGAGCTTGGGAATGTCACAACTAGCATTTCCCAGCCCCTGACCCTGTAGGCTTCATACCCGCCAATCCAATTCTTCCCTCATCTCCTCCTATCTGATCCTCCTCCCTTGTCTCCACCACACAAGTCCAAAACCCTCGCTGGGAAGGACAGGCAGACCTGTCCCCAACACTGTTGCTACTGGGGCCACAGACACGAACTAGCATGTTGCTACTTAAACAAGAGTGTTAACCCCCTTCAGATGATATTATTGGAGCATTGCAAGGAGTGTGGTACATCAAAATCAACCCACAGGTTACAGACGAAACCTGAGCTACTTTGGAAGCGAGAGGCTGGTGAAACATGGCTGCATAACTAGACTTATTTCTGCCTCAGATGCTCCGAAAAATCGATTCGCCCTTTTCTGCCATCAGAAGTTCCCAGTCTGGGAAGCACACTGTTGGGTGCCCATGTAACTAACACGCATGGGGCACAGCTCTTATATGGCAGCAATGTCAACACAGTTGCTCGGTGACTTTAGGGCTTTCTCTCTTCCACTCTTCCGGAGTTGCTAACAGTGTGTGGCTGCTTATTCATCCCTTCTCACACCCTGGAGTCCGCTAACAGATGACCCAGAGAATGCTAGGGTTTGTGCTCACTCAAGAGCAGCTCACAGCTAGAGCAAAGTCACCTCTCAGACAGCTCTGTCAGAGTAGACACCCCCTGATTTTTTCTATGGGGCTGGGGGGCTGGGAGGGAGAGGAACAGCAGGGTGGAAAACAAGAGGCCCCCACACTATGCTCACACTACAGCCACCCCAAGACTTTTCAATTCTAGGCCAGCTTTCTGGTCCCAGCCACCTTGTCAACCCAGTGTTAACACACGCACAGGATGGAGCGCCCCAAATGGTTGCCTGAGGAACAGAGCAAAGCTATAGGAACATACAACAACATCTATTCTGAGAAAGAACTGAAAAATCAACACGAAACACAAAACAAACAATGCAATGCTTCGTGCAGGTCAAACGATTTTGTCGTAACCCACATCGGAAAGGAAAGCAAGAATATTGTCAAAATAAGGGCCAGAGGTAGGTCTCTTGGGGTTGGCCATTCTAGGCCGGCAATCATGACCGCACCTACCATGCAGCCCTTGTATTTTTTATTACCAAAGCAATGTATGTTTACCTTAAGCAGGACAACATAGAGAGCTAACAGTATTTCTCCCCTATGCCCACAGGGCTCCACCAACGGCATTCAGTTAGCAAGCCTTTCTCATCGATCCAGGCCCATTTGAAACAGTGGGACCATGCGTGCTACATGCGTTACTCTAGAACCTGCTTCCTTCCCACTGAGAACAAAAACTGCTTTGTCGTCTACGACATGTGTTTAAAGGTGCAGCAGGAAGACACACATCTCACGAGAGTGTAGCCATCAAGCACCATGGAAAACATCAACTAATGTCAATATCTACAAGCAAAAGTCAATTTTCTACTTCCGTCTTATAACCAGAAAGGGCATTCCAGGAATAGTTTAGGAAATAAAATTATGCAGAGCTGAAACCCAGACATTTTGTCTACTAAAGACTCATGGACGTTAACATTTGGCATTTTGTTAAGAGGGGCATTGTTTTGGTTTTCAGTGGCCACAACAAACCAGGTATTCAAATGCACATAAAGCCCGGCTCTCCTGCCTTCAGTTCATCGGAAAGTGAACTGTGTTGCTCGGTGCCAAAAAGAAAAATGACCAGCAACATTAGTTAGGATATAATTGATTCCTCCTATCTTCATCTCAGAGACCGAGACTTAAAGGCCATCGTTCACTTGCAATCAGACCACGCTTTAAAGCTGCAGAATGGACAAGCTTTCCCACCTGAAAGCGGTTACTGTACACAGAGGGGAGGGGAGGGGAGGAGAGGAGAGGGGAAGGGAGGCCAAGCCAAAGAATGCCATTCCCCTGCCCTGCAGCCCACTCAATGCCTTCTCTTTTCCATTGGGATCACCATTGTAAATAAACTCTGAACCGGAACTAATCCTTGGATTCTGCATCCCGTTATCAAAGTGGCATCCTAAAAGCAGGACTCAGAAGGCTCCCATTGCTATAAAACTTCCCCCAACTTCCTACAATGTCAATCAAGGAACATAAGAAGTTCATCGTCCGCGCGACAACTTGTTTCATGCACAAGGACTTATTTCATGAAGAAGTTAATCACTCAGAGTTGCCCTTGGGCTACACTTAGAGCTGCAGTTTGAGGGCTTGAGGAGGTTTTTCTTGCTATCCCCTTTATGTCTCTCTTTTTATTTATTTCTATTTCCTCCCCACACTGATACAGAAAATGGTGCACGTCCCAATAATATGGCTCATTGTGATGCACAGAAGCCCCCCCCTTTTTTTAAAGGAAAGAGCTCAGAAGCAAGACAAAAACATCTATCAATCCTACCTCTGCCCAATCTACTCTATTTGCCTCTTGGCCCCTGGCATAGAAAACCAATAAAAAATCAATACCCCATTTCATTGGTTGAATTCACGCCACACCTTTATGCCCACGTATGCAAGAGTAGAAGACAGATCTATTTTTTCACTCGCATTTTAATCCGTCTGGAGAACTTAACCCAGTAACACTACAAAGTGCCTTTTAAGGAATCTTTAAAACATGCGGCTTATCGAGCGGTGGATGTGTTTACATGGCTGCATTTCCGTCCCTGCCATTATACTTAGAGTGGCCATGCTAATTCCAGTCTCCAGCGAACATGTGCTGATCAGTCACCTATTGCAGTCTCTCTACAGGCAAGGATCAGGAAGGCTGCGTCTTCTCTGAGAGCTCACTGCCATGTCTTGGTGAAGAACGCCTAAGCGATCAGAGTTCTAGACTCTTCCAGAGGCATTCAAGATGCCAGTGGGGCTCAACACTGTCTGATCTGATGTCCTCTGAGGCGGGGACTGACACGTGGCACTCATGTGCAGTACCTGGCACACAGCTGACGTTTAAACGCCACTGAGAAACACTTTATTCGTCAGTGGGACGCCTATGCCAAGCTAGCAAACACTCCGAACTCTCTGAGGATGTAAGAAAAACTTGACTGCTTAAGAACGAGAAAGGAGGGCGTAAGGTGGAAAAGCCAGCTCTGCCACAAAACCCGGGACCTAAAAGCCACAGGGGCCAGCATGCACTCACATATATCTCGTTGTGGTCGAAGCGCTTCTTGAGGTTGCCAATGAAGGTCTCCTCATTGAGTGGTTCTAGGAGAACCATGTCTCCCACGCCGATCATGTTGTCCAGGAGTGAGGACTTCACCTCCATTTTGGCCATGATCTCCAGCTGGAAGAGAGGGGAAGGTGTCAAATCCATGCACAAAACTTTTTCAGATGGGTTCTGTGTGGCTGGAGAAATGACCCCCACCTGCCACATAAAATGCCATCGTCTCCCTCCCCACGATCCACCTTGCTGGCGTAGCCATGATGTTTCCCTGCTGCCAAAAGAACCTTCTTCCGAGTCCATCCTCCCAGGCAGAGGCCATCCACAGAGAGTGCCAAAAGGGAGCCACCGTCACTGTGGCCCTGATGGCATCTCTATCACCAACCAAAACTGGCACAACTCCAGCAGAACCCCTTTCTGAAACCCCAAGCCACCCCGCCCCAGCCCTTCGGGAGCAATGGCAGCCTAGGCCATACCTGAACCTGCTTCCTCTAAGATGACACACCTCGGCTTCCCAAGACTAACTTGCAATGAAACCATGCTGGAAATGATGCTGGTAACCCTGCTCACCATATCAAAGAACTCTGCATGCAGTGATGAACTTAATCCTTGCAACAGCTCCACTGGGAGCATTGTTAACTCCATGCTAATAGGAGCTATCTGGAGCCAGCGTGATGGTTGAGCGGGTAAGGGCACTTGTCACCAAGCCTGCAGACCTGAGTCCAATGCCTGGAACTCACATGGTGGAAAGAGAGAACTGACTTCTGTAATTTCTCCTCTGCCTTCTGTGCACATGTACACCAACATGTATGTACACACCCCAAACATATTAAAAATTTGCATGAGGAAATTGAGCCAGCAAGCCAGCCCATTGGGTAAAGGAATTTGGCACAAGCCTGACAATCTGAGTTTGAGTCCCAGGATCTAAGAAGGAAATAAGTTGTAATCTGATCTCCAACACACCATAGCAATTCTCATCAGGTCACTCACGCATACACAAAAGTATCTTTTTTTTTTAAATGAGAAGAAAAATCGAAGCTCAACCTCCTGTGATTTCTGGCAAGTGTTTTGTATGTGGTGTTAAAAAAAACCCTGTAGCATGCCCTGCAGGGCGGTGCACGCCCTCGATCCCAGGAGGCGGAGGCAGGTGGATCTCTGCAAGTTCAAAGTCAGCCTGGTCTACAGAGGGAGTTCCAGGACATCCAGAGCTATGCAGAGAGGCTGTCTCAAAAACAAACAAACAAGCAAGAATGCCATCACCTACTCCGACATCACAGCTATGGGAAGAGGTTTCATCCTGGCATGGGAAGCTTATTCACAAAGAGGACAACCCACAAGTAAACGGAGGCTGCCTAACTAATGTAACCACCCAGAGATAATCTAAATATTCTCAGTTTTCATCCTGACTAGCCATCCTAACAGCCAAACCAATTTAACTCACAATGACTGACTAGACCCAAATACTACTTCTCCTTCGCCTCGGAAGGGATTGCTACCCCGAGGAAACAGAGGCACCCTGTAACAGGAGCATATTCTACACCTAGGATGTAGGGTGCCATCCACAGAGGAGAGCTAAGCCAACCAAGGCCCCAATCTCTGAGCTGCCAAAAGGACTAAAGTTCCTTCAAATATCTTCACAATGGAAAGGGTGTGGAGCGTCTATTGTACAAGTGTGCACATTTGACCAACTCTTCCTGTCTCAGATAAACTCACTGCGACAGTCCTAAGTGTTTCCAGCACAGAAATCAAGTTTAAATGATGCTGAGACACAGAGAAGACAGACAGATGGAAAGGGAGGGAAAGAGAGATGGAGGGGGGACGGAAGGAAGGAAGGAGGAAGGGAAGGAAGGAAGGAAGGAAGGAAGGAAGGAAGAAAATTCCTAGAAAGCCGAAAAAGGGACTAAGAAAGAATCAAGGCTTTCTCCAATACATATGCATTGAGTGAGTACTTAAGACTCAAGAGAAAAGAAACTAATTGTTTTACTCACATGCTTTAGTTTTGTGTCAACCACTCCTGGAATAACTAGTCCCCAGCACCACCTAGACCGAACCTCCACAGAACAGAATGGTTCCTGCACTGGGGTGGGTCATGCTGCATTTCAGAACAGAGCTGGAGCAGATGGGAGGTACCTGCCATTTCTAGGACTCAGGCAGCAGCCAGGAGACAGTCCACGGGAGACTGTGAGCCCCCGACTCTGTCAAAATAAATTAACATTTAAATCAAATCTCAAGTTCTCAGACTTGTGCAGTGCCAGAAAATACTCTGGGTTTGTAAACGCATTACATCTAATTTGGCTGATGAGAGAAGAGAGATTAGGTACTAAGGGAGAAGGGTTTCAAAAATAACCACCTCAAACCAGCAAGTAAAACAAGCAAAGTGGCTGATCAGGAACTCTGCCCCAGGGGGATTGCTGGATGGAAGCTATTTATAGAACCAGCTGGAAAGACTGATAGCAGCTGGCTGCAGGGGACAGTAATCAGGCAGCCAACCTGCCCCAGTAACCAGACCTGCCACACCCTTACAACTGCCCACACAGCTCAAGGAAATCCTGTCATCTGGGTGCTGGCCCAACTTCATCATCTCAGGCAGGTACAAATCAACTCAGAAAATGGATAAAAATTGTAAATGCACTTTCGCCAACTATAATAAACGATCCAAGCTGAAAAGTTAATAATCTAAGAGTCCTTCAGCTCTGAGTACAGTTTGTCATTTTAGTATCTGGGTATTGGAGAACATGAAACATGGCATCATGGTGGCTTCCATCATCAAAGGTAGAAAGAAGACACAGGGAATACGGTGAGAGTTTCCCCGGCTCCCTAGAAACGAATTGTTTCCCATACTGAAGCGAGTAGAAATTAGAACCATTACTTCTAGCATAAGTTAAGCTCACTTTGAGATCTTAATAAAAACATCTGGTATATTTGCTCCACCAAAAAAAATGCTTTCTGACAGAGCTATGACTAACCATGGAAACAAATCTCAGAAGCATTTGCTAACTCAGTGTTTCCTGAAACCATCAAAAGAATTTCCACAGCTTTATACAAAAATGAGACTGTACGTAAGGCACTAGGAATACTTTTTATGTTATACACAAAGATGTGTGGGTATATCAAACGAAAAGGTGTGTGTGTATGTACATGTGTGTGCGTGCACGTGCGTGTGTGTGCGCGCATGTGCGTGCGTGTGTGCATGTGTGTGTGTATGCAGTTTCCATTCCCAAAGAGCTCTCATACAGATCTACGTTGCTCTGCCCTACACTCCAGGTATTAGTACATATCATAAGTACATTAAACCAACCAACACAACACTAGCCCATCACCTCCTATTCGCTGTAACTGATTAAATCCGAGGCTGGTTGGAATATCAGCCCCAGTTCTGTACACCTCTGCCGGACTGACGACGTGACACTTGGGTTGGCTCAGCAACCCCTGCTCTCATCAAAGAGGCCATTTCCAGAAGGAAATGGCACACGGAGGGGGCAAGGCAGGAAAATGACTGAAAATGATTAGTGATGGAATCCTAATGACATCACAAACCTCAAGATCAAACTGCACTTACAGTCCCCAGTATACCTCACTCCTCAAGATCTCTGGGATGTGAGTCCCTTAGCTCCCTTTATGGTTGAAGTACGTGGAGTTGGATCTTTCCATCTCCATTAGAAAGCATCTGACATTGNGTGAGGTGGAGGGCACAGGAAGTACACATTTTAGGCCAGCAAGATCATGTTTGATATCTATTACTGGAACTACAGGCTGAGCCGGGCATGCCCTGGGGACTCAGATCTTGTAGCTGTAACACTAGAGAATTTGAATTCAGGGAATTCAGAATACCAGAGCCATGTGTCCATGACACTGGCCTGTTTGAAAGGCCAGCAAGGCAAGAATTTTCTGTTTGCTGCCTGTAGCAGTCGAGCCGAAGCTAACTGTTTGGTTTCTGGTGCCTGAGAAAGGGATAAGCCCTCCCACCACAAAGAGGTAAGAACCAGAAGGTACCACCAAACTCCGTTTCTTCCACCATCAACCAAGAGTGACAGCTCTCTGCAGGGAAGAAGCCATGGCCAAGCGACACACTCTCGGGTCAGGTTCCTAAGGCTTGACAGTATTTTCAGTGTGTGTTACAAGTCCATGGAAGCAAGTCAACCTTGCAAAACAGCTACATTTTTAAGGAACAATAGCACCAAAACTCTTGTTGATCGTGACGTACAATTGTTTGACCCTTGCTGACAACCAGCCTTAGAGACTTCTAACTCACAAGAACTGTTTAAGTATGAAAGCCTCGCAAAGTCTCTCCCCAGTACTCACTGGGGAGGCTATGGAAGACAGATGCACAAAAGAGACCTCGGAGAACAGTGGGTGGCATGTTTTTAGCCACACAGGGGAGAGACACATGATTTTGTCTGGGGCATCTTATTTTCCTACGTATAGGCAGGATAAGGTGGATGCTGAGAAGCCAGGTATTTCCTGCCCTAACAAGGCTCAGGCCGTACAATCTAGAATTGGACCACACAGCAAGACCCTATCTCAAACAACAAACAAAAACTGATCCAAGCCAGGCAGTGGTGGTGCACGCCTTTAATCCCAGCACCCGGGAGGCAGAGACAGGCGGATCTCTGTGAGTTCGAAGCCAACCTGGTCTACAGCAGCTAGTTCCAGGACAGGCTCCAGAGCTACAGAGAACCCTGTCTCGAAAAACAAAAGCAAAACAAAACAAAAAAATTGATCCAAAATGAAATGTATGGGGACAGCTGAGGTCCGTAGTAGAGCTGATCTTGCAGGTGCTACTGGGCATGTGGTCCTGTTCCCACATGTACCTTATCTACCACTTAAGGAGTTCCCCACTACAGACTTGCGTGAGTTAGTTTCTGGCAGGTCTCAACATAGCAGGAGGAGGGAGCACAGCCTGTCCCCAGCAATCTAACCACATGGGGAGGGAGGACAGCAGATGACCAGGGCCAGGGCCACACTCCCCATACACAGCATCATGAAGACCACATGGCCCCTGCGGCATGACTCCCACGGCCCAGCTCTGGCCTGTCCTTTCTCTGCAGCTCTGAATACGTGCAGCCTTCAAACCAAATCCTTCGCGTGCATAAATTGAACGGACCTAATACACAGTATCAAACCGTTTTTAGAGTTGATCGTTTTATGAAACCTAACCTTCCTTCCTAACTTGATGAAAGCCATCATAAAACACAATGCCTGGGGGACGCCATCTGAGGGGCCACAGGAGCAGGGCCCCTGGATCTCAGGGTGACTGAGCCAGCAACAGTTGCTAGGTGACTCCTTGGCTACCTGAGCTTTTTACAACCACTGTCCATGTCTCTGAGGCAACTGCTCCTTCCCCAAACCTGCTCTCATCTCGAGCACCTCCAAATGACTACTGCTTTGTTCAATGTAACTGGTTTGTTTACTGGAAACCTATAAAGAATGAAACACAGCTAAAAATACTGAAAACATCGTTTCGAATTGCCTTTAAAATCAAAAAGAGACCTCGTTGCTCATATTCTCACTCCTCCCACCCTTCAGCTGGACTTTGGGAGCTCAGTCCAGTGCTCCGATGAGGGTCTCTGCCTCTGTTTCCATCAGTTGCTGGACAAAGGTTCTATGGTGACATTTAAGATATTCGTCAGTCTGACTACAGGGCAAGGCCAGTTCAGACACCCTCTCCTCTATTGCTTAGGGTCTTAGCTGGGGTCATCCTTGTGGATTCCTGGGAATTTCTCTAGTGCCAGGTTTCTT
>LOJH01046984.1:0-13298 GCA_001685095.1 Ellobius talpinus
CCCCTCTGGGTGGATAGCCTTAGTGCATGAGCAGGGACTGTTTCTGAGCCAAGGACCTTGCAGACAATAGGGCAGCCTTGGGGGAGGTAGGGTCGTGTGTAACAAAGAAGCCCCTGCAGCAGGATCTGGGGGGAGGTGGCATGCTCCCTTCCAGGACTATCTGACCCAGGGATGGCACACTCTCACCCATCTGGATGGAACTCCTCAGTACAGAAACAGGGATGCCTGGTAGTCCAAGGACATTGCAGACAAAAGGGCGAATGTGGGGGCAGGGCAGGGTCGAGTGGAACACAGAAGACCCTGCAGCAGAAGCTGAAGGTGCCCTGCAATCCCTTTTGGGGACCTTCTGGCCTGCCTGGCTGGAAGACACTCACCCCTCTGGGTGGATAGCCTTGGTGTAGGAGCCACCCTCTCAGGTTTTACATGGATTGGGTCTACCATGTTGGCATGCCAATTTGTTGCAAGGAGATGCTAGCCACCTGGCTAGCATAGGCTGAAAATAATCACACAGAAACTGTATTAATTAAATCACTGCTTGGCCCTAACTTCTCATTGGCTAACTCTTATAGTAATTTAACCTATTTTTATTAATCTGTATATTGCCACGTGGCTATTGCTTACTGGGTCAAATTCCCAGCATCTACTCCAGAGGATCCATGACTTCTCTCTGACTTTGCCCTTGTTTCTCCCAACATTCTGCTCAGCCTTCCCTTCCTACCTAAGTTCAACCCTGCTATAGGTCTAAGTTCTTTATTTATTAATCAATAAAAGCAACACATAGACAGAAAGACCTCCCATGCCAGCCTCAGAATTTCATAAGAAAATTATGTGAATAGCAAAGATTTAAAAAAGAGTTGTTCATTACATGGCAACAAGAAAGGAGATTATAAAAAATGTCCTACTTACTCTTTCTATAACCAAACACCACTACCTGCAGAGACTAACCCAAAGGGTACTCAAAGGAATGAAATCTGGCAGATGGATGTGTTCCACTTTACAGAATTTGGAAAATTAATATATGTACACCACATCATTGATACTTATTTTCAGGTTTTTCAGTGGGCAACTGCTTTAAGCTCAGAAAAAGCCGATTCAGTAATCACATATTTATTAGAAGTTATGGCCATACCTGCACAAATAAGGACAATGGTTCAGCATATGTCTCTAAGAAAATGAAATAGTGTTTTACTTATTATAATATAAAGCATAGTATAGGTATACCACACAATGCTACAGTCAGGCAATGGTAGAAAGACCAAATCAAATTATAATGGATATGTTAAACAAACAGAAAGCAATGGGAAACAACCCCAGAAATAGATTATACAATGCATTATGAACCTTGAAATTTCTTAATGCTAATGAGAAAGGGACAACAGCAGCAGAGAGACATTGAATAATAGAAAAGACTTCTGAATTAGATCAGCTGGTGTATTTCAAGGATGTGTTGACCTCACAATGGAAGCCAGATGTGCTATGTTGGGGAAGAGGTTTTGCTTTTGTTTCCACAGGAGAAGAAAAGTTATAGATACCATCAAAATTAATAAAGATTTTCTTTGAAAAAGAGAATCTCTTGAGAAAAAGAAATGACAGCTCATAATCACAATGGTGACAACCATATAGATGATAAGGAAACCATATAGGGCTGGGGTAGGGTTCTGATATTGTCTTTACAGGAAACTACACAACTTCAAAAATTCAAGAGGCCCTTCATATTTGGATGGTGACAGAAGTAAAAATAACTATCCAATAAAGATCATCAAGAAAAAGGAATATGACTTGTAAGGACAGGTAATAAAAACATATATATTTAAATAGTTTTAAACTATATTTATGAATATATAGAGCTGGTTTGGAAGCTGGACAATGGCTCTGTCCTTCTCTAAATCCAAGCATGTTGTTAAAGGAAGACTAGATAGTTTCTGTCTCATGTCAAGAGCTGTCTGGTATGGGACAGAAAGAATAAAGAGTTTAGAAAACCATTTACTTTTCTTTATACCTATTTTTGTCTCTATCATACTTTTCATTGAGTATACATGTCTGTATATGTCTATATAAATAATGTTTATGTCTTTCACAATGAACAATGGATTTTACTGTAGAAATCTTTGAAGTTTCCAGGAAGAAGATGGTGACCCACAACAACAACTCCACCTGTTTGATATGGCATCATGATGTTGATAGTGCTACTGCATGACCTGTTTTGGGTACCAGCTGCTTAAGATGGTTCCAACTTGATTAGCTGAAATGGTGCACTTTTTTACAACTTTCTGGTCAGAACTCCAAATAGGAACCTCAGAAAAACCCTACCGAATACTCAGAGACTCTTTGCAATTATACCAGACATTAATCTTGGAACTTATCCTTCATTTTATTTTCACAGAATCTCATAGAAAGAACATCACCCTCATGACAGCTAAAAGTAATTCTAGAAGACATCGTCCCCTCTCCCAACAAAGTTTATCCTCAGAGTTAGGGACATCATTTAGGGCTTGATTATAATTGGTTTAGGGCTAGGGTTTGAGGGAAAAATCATGTAAGCTCAGGGATCTCTTTTAGAAAAAAAGAGGAAATTGGATGGGATAATAGATTAGTGTGAGCTTACTATTACTCAGTAATAGTGAGTACTGGAGTGAATACTCATGAGCTATATTTATTGGCAATTTAAATTGGGTGTGGCCTCATTTTATATATGGTGATGTAAAGCATGCATCTGGCTCTCTTTTCTGGCTGTGGGATTTGGTTACTGTTCCCCGTTCCAGCAGAGGATTGTGATCTGTGAGTCTAACCCTAAAAAATAACGCTCTGTTATGCACAATTCTGAGCTAGTGTGGGATTTCGTTTAAGGGTCCTTCTTCATAAGAGCATGTGGTAAATCTTTAATTGTTTTTATTTTGAATTAGGAAGGATATAAAAAAGTGGCTTATTTGAGAAAATGTAAGGAGTTATCTGATATACTCATTCTGGTTTGCAATTCAAATAAAATTGGATTGCATTGAAATTACACTTTTTTATGGAGAAATTCCCTCCAAAAATAAGAATAAATCATGAGTGAATATGCTATAATATACAATAAAGTCATTTATGTGATATTGATAGCATTCATTATGAGAAGGTATTAGCATTGGTCATTTGCTTAAATACTTGAAAACAAAATAATTAAAAAGTCAATAAATTTCTCAAACCAAATTAACTTGCACAACTAAGATGAACACCCCAGTAGAGAGCCTCAGAACAGAACATGAAGTAGCAATTAGAAATCATAAAATAAGTGACATCAGACAAAAATGTTACCTTACTGGAAATCAAAATAACAAAAATAAACAAAGACTTTAGATCTCATTTTGAAATTACTACACTGTAAAATATTAAAGGAAGAATGTGTAGAATAGTGGACATTTCATACACAGCTGTCTTATTTTTGACATCAATGTATCACATGAAGCCATGATAGAATCATGTCCCAAGAGGTTTTACTGTATTTCTTTACCTAAATTTCTATTTATAAAACTTTCCTCCTAAGGAAGTTCCTGAAGGCCTGAAGAAATGTAAATATACCAATAACTACCAAATTAATAAGTAAATAGAGAAAATACTCATTAAACTTATTTTTTTACTTTTTTCATCTTATTTCATAATTTATCATCCTAGAACACAGAGTAAACACACACACACACACAATTTTAATTTGTTATAACATCCCCCCAGTTTTTTGTAAGCCTTTGTACCTGGATCAATATGAGTGTCCCTAGGCAGCAGGATATTAAGAGGTGTTGACTATCAGGGTATGGCCAGCCCTACATCACTTCAAGGATATGAGTATCATTAAATTGTATTGATTACTCATTGAATTGTTCCTTACAGGCAGAATGTCTGAGATACTCTGCAAGCAAATGGAACAACAAATCAAGGTATTCTTCTCAGGGAGAAGCTGTTTTATCTGTTATTAATCTCTGGCTAAGCTCCTTAAACAGCACTACATTCTCCCCTCTCTACTCCCTTCTCTCTGTACATGAGGGTGAGTTCTTTAGATATATGTTATATCTGCGTCTTGTATAGTTTTGAAACATACCCTGTTTTTTAAAAAACATCTGAAAGGATAGATTTTGAATTCAGCATACCCAATTCCACACATCACCACGGTCAATTGGCAGTATGCTTCCTTACAAACACTATCATATATCAAAATCCTATCAGATAGTCTCATCTGTTGGAAGGTTATCTAGAGTTCTGGTAATATGGCTTAGGAAAAATCACTTTAATAATGCTCTTGATTTTGGAGTCTTATTATAAGGTGATAAGTTTGATTTGCTGTGGGAGGTTTTATAAATGCTCTTAGAAATTCAAAATTGTCGACTAGCACACTGACTTTAGAACAGATCAAACCTTTCTTAGCACCCAAGTTTAATTATTAAGTGGCTGTATAACCTGGAGAAAATTAGTTGACTTCAACTGATTTACTACAGAAGTGAAGGTAATCATAGAAACCAACTTATAGGCAAATTTGAACAAGATTAAGTTCATGTCTGATGGCTATTTATCAGCTTTGATTATGTATACACATTTTCTCTGTATTTGAGAATGTCCTACTTTATGATTCTTAGAGCAACTCTCACCAAAAAAGCAAGCTTCCTGCTTCTCTAGCCTTGCTGTTCATTAGGCTTAGGCATTCATACTAAATATTAGTTTTTATATAATTTTTTGAGAATTTCATATATGAGTACACTGTATTTACATCAGTCTTTCTCCCTGCCTGTTTCCCACTCCAACCCCTCTGTTTCCCTTCTACTCCTTCTGGTATTTCTGATCTAGTTTCTATATACATTATGGTACATATATATTTCTAAATATGTACATAATATATTATACATTATAAATGTAGTATATAAATACATACATACATATATATATCTTCTGAGTCCATTTAGTGTTGCTTATATATACATGTGTTTAGGATTGACCAAAGAATTGGAAAATCAAAGGGTTCTTTCCTGAAAAAAAAAAACTGATTCTCTCTCTTAGCAACCATAGACTGTTTGTAGTTCTCCAACTAGGAATGGGGGCTTGTGGTCATTCTTCTGGTATAGTTTAGGAAAGCATATTATTGAAAATCCATAGGTGCAGCATCCCTGTTTTGTCTAGAAGAAAAACTTGTATAAGCAGATTGATTGTCCATTCAGTAGTAGATAACTCATATCTGGTGCTATAATTATAGCTAACTTTATAGCAAGAGCAGTCACTGATCCTAGAGAAGAAACTATCCTACCATTTCCCTAAACAAGTATAGTGTCTCCCTCTATCCTAAATACTTATTCTTACATCCATAAATAAGTGTATCTGTCACCCTTCATCTAAGAATTTTTTATAAAGCAGACAGAGGCTTCTGTGGAGATCCACAAGTGGTCAAAATTCAGAGAGTAAGTAGCATGAGATGTCTAGCACAGTTGGTAGGTACATATCCAACAAAGTCTTCCACCTAAGGCTCTGGGAACATTGAAGAGGACATGAGAGAATGATTACAAGAGGAAGAAGATGAGATACCTGCTTCAAGATAGTGTGGATGCCATCAATCATGTAACTAACATAAAGGGTAAAAATCCAGGTCAGCTTCAGTTGGTTAGTTGTAGCAGAGGTGAAAATCATGCCCACCTTTTAATAGGAGTTCAGGAAATTTTACCAACCCAGGAAGTATTTCTGCACAGCTTAAACCTGGTAACTTTCACATCCTTTCATAGATGACTTTGTTTCTATTAAGTAATACCCTTTCTGTTTAAATTATCCCTCTTATTTCTACAATTTTACAGCCAAGAACCTCCTTGTCATACCAGTCTTCAAATGTCCTTAAAAATATTGCATAAAGTATCATTACATTGAAATGTGAGTCTCTAAATGTTGATAATTACTAAGGTGGGTAATTAGTCTATTGAATTAGATTACACTCTTCTCTCTCCTTTTGGAATACTTTTGATGATGATTTTAAAATTTACATAAGTATATACATGACACATTTGGTGACAGATGGAAGTTGTCCAATTCTTTATATCTGAAACCAAAAAATTGTGCCTAAAAGAACAGCAAATTCAAAACATGATACTTTATTAGGTTAATTTTTTGCTTGCTATTGTAATAATTGACACACCTAGAGGCCATTGGCATCAGCAATATGAAGGGGTGAGCAATTACCTACCTACACTTGTCATCTGCTCTTACTATTATCAACAACCTAGAAGCTTTGTATTTCATTGTTTGACAATATAAGTGTGATGAAATACAATGTAAAATGAAGTCATAAGTAACTTCTAAAAATGTTTTGGGAGATGAACTGGAGAGCTGTCTCAGTGGTTAAGATATTATCTTGTTCTTCCAGAGAATCATGGTTAAGTTTCTAGTACTCATATCTGATAGTTCAAAACCTCCCATGACAGCAGATCTAAAATCAGATGCCTGAGTTTCTAAGAACACCTATACTAGTATGTGCATATATAAACATACACTCACACACATACAGAAACACAAACATACATAAACTCTCTTAAAATTAATTTAAAAATTGTAAACATATTCTGCAAATATATACTTGTCATAAAATTATGCCTTTGTTAAGTGATACATTTTGAGAAATATCCCATATCCCATTAATTCATGTGTTTTAAGTTTAAATGTTGTGTTTAATTTTGTAAAAATGCTAAAGATCTGATATCAGATATGTATTTTGATATTTATATTATATTTAGACATATACACACATCCAGAGAAATTGATATGTAATTAAGCTATTTCATTTTTCCAAATTTCAAGTGCCTCTATATTATAATTGGCATGGGAGTAAACATGTAGACATATATCTCTGAGGGAGTGACAAAACGATATTTCTAAAGAGAAATCAGACTAGTATTACAAGGCAAAAGACTTGTTTAGGCTTTTAATTTTTTAGAACTTTTAGCTTATTTATAAATCTTAAGAAATTTCATATTGTCACTATTTTTGATGCCATGGAGGAAGACAATGTATAAAAGTCACTGACTTTGGTTGTTCTCAGTTGAGAAATGCTTTAATATTTGGATGCTTCCTAGGACGTTTTTCAGATAGTTTACCTAGCTAATTTTCATTTTAAAAAGCCTCTTTAATGTAGATGCAAAAGTTACCCCTAGATAAAAAAAATAGTGGTAAATTATGTAAGTGCAAGCTTAATAAATTAAATTCCCCTCTCAGGAATATACTGTCATTTTCATGATGTGTTGATGAGGTTGGTTAGGCTACAGATGAGACCAACTTCTTGTACCAGTGGCTTGCTGATATGATGATGTTTTCTTTCACAGGAAACTTGAGTGTCCAGGGAATAAAATACATAGACGCGGAGGCAAGAATATGTGTTTGGCCAAAGACTTTCTAAGTCTAGGTAAGGACATGAGCTCACTGGTCTGAGGAGATTTGTGGTACCTCTACTGTCAGTACAGTAAAGTCGCTATTACACTTTACAGAATCTTCCTCCTTCAAACGGTTTTTGGTTTATGCTTGTCCGTGAACAAAATACAGGTTTACAGAAGGCATATGTAAAGCAATTTAAAGTCTACTTTGAAGACCAGTGATGGGCAGGAGGTCCTTTCATTGATTGTCCCTACTATTGTAGATCAACTGACCTCTTGCACTCTGGGATGTAGCCAGCTCCATGTCAACTATATCTTTCATTTAGCTCAGCTTTTAGCTGTCTGTGTTCTGTTTTCCTTAAATGTGCAGCTCCCTGACATCAGTCCCTAGATTTATCTACTGGTCAACTGCAATACGATGGTATAGAGACTCACAGACTGAAGATTATGTGTACTAGTTCTCAAATATCATCTTGAGGTTCAGCTTGCTTTTTCTTTCTTTCATGTTTTTCTCTGACTTGCTTCCCAACTGCCACCCTGATGATTTTCAACAATTCCCTCTTCCATCGATTCTTTTCCATCTCTTGTCATCATATACATCTCAGGACTATACAATTGTCCTTGTTTCATATCATGAAAATGCCAGGCTCACTGATCAAACCCTGATCAGAAATATCAACATAAGATTGTCAATTGGTGATATTTTTTTTTTGTCAAGAGAGGAAGGAGCTAGGATTTACTTTCTAAATTATACCAGTCATTGGAAATGGGTTTCTCCAGAGTAGGGGAGAAAAATACTCCAGGATTCTCTGGGGAAGATAGGTCTCATTGAATAAGAGCTCCTTTGTGAAGTCCTTATAAAGGAGTAGTGAGAGGCCATCATTAACACTAGTGTGGGTGTGTACATCAGCCAGCAAAAGGAGGTCTAGACAGCAACCATTGGTGTGAGCTACAGAACCCCTCAATTTATTTTTCTACGAATGCACAGAATCATTTTATGATTCTGCACAGGAATCCTAATCTTTGACCATAATCAACCCTTTATCTATGTCCTTAATTAGAAGCTAGCTTTCATTATCCTTTAGATATGGGCAGATTTCCTCCTTTCTCTGCTATGCAGTTTACCAGTTTATTCCCCATATGCCTTTCCTAGGAGCCTCACATTACACTGTGTGCTGCCTCCATTATAATAATTACTATATTTGCATTACAGCTATGTCTGTGACTTTTAGCTTAAGTGTTTGGTGACTCAGACTTGCTATTATTCAGAGGAGATAGAATTATATCTGAAAGGTTAAATTGTCTTGTACCTTGGGTAATTGAAATTAGAATGCTAGCAGCATTGCATTTTTAAATCCATAATACATTTATAATGCATATGTACATTTAAAAGATTACAATTCAGGTTTGCACAAGCTACTATATTCTTAGGGGAAAAATAGGGGCAAATGGAAATTTAAGGCTAGTGAACTAGAAAGTCCTATAGATTTGAGAGGGGGCAATTCATGTTTTAATGACTTTTCATTATCCTTCCTACTGAAGAGATCAGTGCCTAAATCACTTAAATTTGTGTAAATTCACTGAAAAGATTTTGAATTGTATTTTTTTCTTGAATTTTTTTCTGACAAGAAATCTCATTTTTTAAACTCTTAATTTACTAAACATCAAAGATTTACTGAAATAAAAGGAACAAATATACTTTAAGAGAATTTTTGTGGGAGTTATACAGAACTTACAATTTGTAGAAATCATGACAGAATTTTAAGAACAAGCTACGGTTTCATAGTTGATTAACCAAGTAAGATTTTCTTTTATTTTTTTAAGAGCAAGCATTTCATTGGTTTATTTCAAATGTGCAATGATTGGAAGATGCTGAAATAATGGCACCATGAAACAATCATTCAGCTCATTACTGCATGTTATGTGGTTAAGCACCAGGAACTGTAGAGCAAACACTGTGTGTCTTGGCTTTTACATTTTATTGTAGGTTCTTGTTAAAATCCTCTTCATAGTAAACACACTTAATTTGAAGCACCAAACGATGGTTCTGTCACAGTCAACACCTAACCAAGATATAAAACCCTTATCTTTGCTGAAAATGTACACCTTCCACCAATTCTCAATCAAATATAGTCACAGGTAAATACCCACCCACTTCTTAAATTTGACCTCGGAGTTGAAATGTTTGGAAAGAAGATACAATAAGTAAACAACAACTTGACTTTCTTTTGAACAGCACCGTAGGAAGTACATTGCACTAGCAAAGGCATTATGGGAGAAAATCCTTCAGATCCAATGGTTGTAGGGTCTTGCAACATGAATGAGAGTGTAAGGGGACATAGTGACAACATTGTCACGGGTTAAGGTTGGTGCAATACGAGAAGGAATATTGCCTGGTAAATTGGCTACAAGTGAATGATAAATCAGGACCCTTCCAGTCTCCAGCCTTTTTCTTAAAAAATCTAGACTCAAACTTAATCCTGTTAAAAAAAAAACATGATAGGGGAGATTTAGGCCTTTGTGCTGGTAGAATACCAGGGACATACTTAAAGGATTCTTTTGGTTGGCGTTTTGCACAGAGGTAGCATGAAGTTCTCTCTGGGCACATTCAATCAACACTGCCTCAGGAGGGTTTCCAGAAACAAGGAGCAGTCTCCATTACACAATGCCTTCTGGTACTAATGTAGCTGCTAGTGCATAGCCTGGTGAAGCAGCTCCTCTTCCTCACTCGTCTCTCGCCATAGCAGATACTCTCTCTCTAGTTCATCTGAGGAGCTACCATTCCTCAACTGTCCTCATGAACTGGATTCCTGTCAGGTGGAAGATGGGCATCACCCTGAAGCAGATGAGCCTCTCTCAGATGGTACCCCCTCAGATGACCTCCGAGGATGAAACAACTCAGATTCAGGAGTGTTTATTGGTCAGACAGTGAGGAGGTCCTTCTTAATCCTAGCTTTGAGGGAGTGGTGATGACACCCATTCATGGCTCAGTGTTGATTGAACAAAGTCATATTTTCAACTGAATAACTGGTTACCAGAAAGATATTTAGAAGCAGGAGTGTCACTTAGGTAATTCAAACAAGATGATTAATAAACAGAGGTCAGTGTACAAATATAGAATCTGATAGTTTATTGTCTACCAGAAACTGTTGGAAGGAAAAAATGTACACTGAAGTCTAAGAACATTGAAATAACCTGAAGAATGACCAAGGACAACAACAAATCACAAAGTTAAATATAACCTGCTAAAGTTTGGTGAATTAGAGTTACATTATTCTTACTCAATGTGAGTGAATATTTTTCAAGTAATTAATGCTATATGTGGCAAGCAAATAACTTAAAATGGTAAGTGTTTAACACCACGCCTACCAAAGGTCCATCTCAGTCCATGTTCACATACTAATGAACTAGACCCACACCATCTAGGGTTGTTTTATTCATGCACACCCTTTCCCAGAATGCCATTTATCTCGCATGTCTCATTAATCCATACAATTTGTGATAAACAAATTGCCAAAACAAATAGACTTCCCAACATGTCATAATACAACACAAGTTAATTCTCATTCATGAAACAGTACAACAGTAATCACTGGACCATCTGTTGGGTGACATGGTTAGTCAAAGGGGAGGTTGTATGACTTACAGCTTCCAGTAATGCTGATTTAGTCTTGATTCCAGTTTTTCAGGAGAGATACCAACTCCCAGGAGCCAGTATTCCAAAAGACCAGGTCTATCAGATGTATGAATTCAGTTACATAGACAAATCTAATTTCAAGGCAGGTTAGGAAGGTGGGTTAAATGTAACCTCCTGAAATAAAATGAGAATGCGGGTGTAGACACTGTTAGCAATTGCTTCCATGCCGACTTACAAAATCCATCTCAAAGCATACTCCTTACAGAAAGCCTCTTATGGTATCTTTTAGCTCTATTGACTTTTGTTTTTAACGGAGCTAGCAAATCACATATTTTATCTACTTGAAAATAGTCAAGATTTGTTTTCTTTTACTGAGGTCATGCTTCCAATAGAACAGATGTAAACTCTCTGAAAACAAAAGCTAGTGGGTCTTTGTGTCTGTGTGCAGGCTAGTGATTATGCTAGCATCTTATGCATGATAAAAACATAAGGTCTTAGCACTTGGTTTGTTTCTATACACTTACTGGAAAAGAAACTCTCCAAATTGAACTCATTAGACTTTTACCTTCATTGTTTTGTTCTATAGATAATTTTAAGGCCTGGAATATTCTTTAATAAATTCATGTTTTAGGAGATGTTTTGCAGGCATGATCAAGTGATGTAATGCACATTGATGCTGATTAAGAACAGAGGACACTACTTATGGTTCCAACATTCTCTAACCATACAATGAAGATGCTTAGAAATGAATGACTGCACCTTCCTCTCACAATGAAGATTAAACATAGAACAGAATAAGAACAAAGGGCAGTTTGAAAATGAATAGGAAGCCTCACACATGAGTGCTAGAGAAGATTATTCTTGACAGATGAAAGACGACGGTAAAATAGTCGAAGGGTAAGAACATAGCTATTTTTTTCACATTTTCACTTTAGGAAGGTAGATGCTTAAAGGACTTATTCTGATTCCAGTAAACCTTGAGGTAAAATTATGGCTATGAAATTGTGAAAGACGTTTCTTTAAAACAGGTGAAGGGCATAATGACAGCAGCTGCAGATTAATTAAGGAGCCTGACTTATTTCCATTTCAGATAGATTTTCACAAAGGTAGACAACATACCTGATGCCCTTACAATACTATCAACAGATACCAAAGTATGTAATTCTACAACACAGATGCCAACCTATAGAATATATATATTAAAAAATCTTTTTTCCTCTCTTTTGTACAAGATATATAGACTGGGTTGCCCACTGACAGCACCCAGGGAGGAAAAGTCAAGTTAATGACAGTGCATTCTTTAAGATTTAAAGGTCATATATCTAAAGCACTAGTGATGATGATCCTCTCTTTGCACCTTGTAAAATGAACATAATATAAAATAAAAAATACAATGTTAATCTTTATAAAGTACTGTCTTTATTGAAAATTCAATCATTGTATAGAGAAACCTAGTGGATTTTCATTCTATATGCAGTTCAATTTTATTTATTATCCCTGAAATAAATACACTTTTTAATGTTTAATGTTGCAACTTTTGACTATGATAAAATTTTTGTTCACAAGATTTGATATATGCTTCCTAAAATGTCTAAAACGAATTTTCACATACATCCCCAAACATATTCTGACTCAGATATGAATGAAGTGCAGATCTGAATATGTCCCTGAAATGATAAGAACTTTGCTCACTGGTTCAATTGACTTAGAAATGGCTTAGCCCAATTCAATTACAATAGCCTTATAAATTCTCTACATTATTTGTGTGTACAAAGCAAGTTTCAACTGGGATTAAAAACTATCATCAATATTCATGGCAATAACAGTATCTTTTTAAAATGAAGTTTGCTTTTTTGTATTTATATTATCTTTTTATTTTAAATTAATTTTTGAGAATTTCATATCTGAATACATTTCCATCCTCTTCTTCCCCTGCAACTCTTCCCATGCCCCCTTCCAAAAATATGGCCTCTTCTTTAATTGTTGTTACACACACACACACACACACACACACCTGCTGACCCCGTTTAATACTGATCACATATATACTTATTTAGGATTGGATAACCTATCAGGGGTCTCATCCCTGAGGAAGATTGATTTTCCATTTTTTTCAGCAGCCATTAATTTTGAGTAAGGGCTTGTGAGATTTTCCTCATTCATACTGGCATATCAACTGGTGCTGCTACTGGTCTTGTTTAGGTAATTGCATTTTTGAAATTTCATGGGTATAGCTACCCTGTCATATGTAGAAAACACTATTTCACAGTAGATGTCCTGGTCCTCTGGCTCTT
>LOJH01046989.1:0-13298 GCA_001685095.1 Ellobius talpinus
TGGAATGGGTACAGGATGTTTGAATGGGTACAGGAAATGGAAGGGGTACAGGATTTTGGATTGGGTAAAGGAAATGGAATGGTTACAGGATGTTGGAATAGGTACAGTTAATCGAAAGGGTACAGGACTTTGGAATGGGTACAGGATGTGAATTGGTTCAGGGTGATGGAAGGGGTACAAGAAATGGAATGAGTGCAGGATGTGGAGTTGGTAAAGGCTTTTGGAATGGGTAGTGGATATGGAAATGGTACAGGGTATTGGAATCGGTACATGATGTGGAATGCGTACAGAGTATTGGAATGTGTAAGGAAATGGAATGGGTACAGGATGTTGGAATGGGTACAGGATGTTTGAATGGGTACAGGAAATGGAAGGGGTACAGGATGTTGGAATGGGTTCAGGATGTGGAAATGGTACAGGGCAATGGAAAGGGTACAGGAATTAGAAGGGGTAGAGGATGTTGGAATGAGAACAGGATGTGGAATGGGTACAGGATGTTTTAATGGGTACAAAAATGGAACGGTTACAGGAAGTGGAATGGGTATAGGATGTTGGAATGGGTACAGGACGTTGGAATGGGTACAGGACGTTGGAATGGGTACAGGATGTTGGAATGGGTACTGAGTGTTGGAATGGGTACAGCAAATATAATGGGTAGAGAGTTTTGGAATGGGTACAGGAAATGGAATGGGTACTGGATATTGGAATTGGTACAGGATGTGGAATGGTTACAGTATGTGGAATGGGTACAGGGTGTTGGAATTTGTACAGAAAATGGAAGGGATACAGGATATTGGAATGGGTACAGGTTTTTGAATGTGTACAGGGTGTTGTAATGGATACAGGAAATGGAATGGGTACAGGATGCTGGAATGGGTACAGGAAATGGAAGTAGTACAGGATGTCGAAAGGTTACACGGAATGGAACGGTACAGGAAATGGAAGGGGTAAAAGATGTTTAATCGCTACAGGGTATTGGAATGGGTACATGAAATGGAAGGGGTACAGGATGTTGGAATGGGTACAGGATGTGGATTGAGGACAGTGTGTTGGAATGGGTACAGGGAATGAAACAGGTTCTGGATGTGGAATGTCTACAGGGTGTTGGAATTGGTACAGGATGTGGAATCGGTACAGGATGTTGGAATGGGTACAGGAAATGGACGGTTACAGGATGAGGAATAGGTACAGGATGTTGGAATGGGTACAGGAAATGGAAAGGGTACAGGAAGTTCGAATGGGTACAGTGTGTTGGAAATGGTACAGGAAATATACTGGATAGAATGTGTTGCAATGGGGACAGGAAATAGAAGGTGTACAGGATATTGGATTGAGTACAGCATGTGGAATGGGTACAAGGTACTGAAATGAATACAGGAAATGGAATGGGTACAGGATATTCGAGTGGGTACAGGAAATGGAAGGGGTACAGGATGTAGAATGGGTACAGGGTGTTGGAATTTGTACAGGAAATGGAAGGGGTACAGGATGTGTGAATGGGTCCAGGATGCTGAATGGGTACAGGTTGTTAGAATGGGTACAGGAAATGGAATGAGTACAAGAGGTTGGAATCGGTGCTTGAAATGGAAACGGTACAGGATGTTGGAATGGGTACAGGAAATGGAATGGTTACAGGATATGGAATGGGTACAGGGAATGGAAGGGAACAGGAAATGTAGAGGTTACAGGATGTTGAATGGGTACAGGGTGTTGGAATGGGTACAGGAAATGTAAGGAGTAAATGGTGTTTAATCGGTATAGGCTGTTGCAATGGGTACAGAAAATGGAAGGAGTACAGGATGTTGGAATGGTTTGAGTATGTGGATTGGGTACAGGGTGTTGGAATGGGTACAGGAAATGGAAGGGTTCCAAGGTGTTTGAATGGGTAGAGGAAATGGAATGGTACAGGATTTTGGAATGGGTACAGGGTGTTTGAATGGGTACAGGAAATAGAAGGAGTACAGGGCTTTGGATTCGGTACATGAAATGGAATGGGTACAGGATGTTGGAATGGGTACAGGATGTGGAATAGGTACAGGGTGATGGAAGGGGTACAGGAAATGTAAGGGGTACAGGATGTTGGAATGGGTTCAGGATGTGGAAAGGGTACAGGGCAGTGGAAAGGATACAGGAATTAGAAGGGGTAGAGGATTTTGTAATGGGTACATGATGTGGAATGGGTACAGGTTGTTTGAATAGGTACAGGAAATCAAACGGTTTCAGGATGTGGATTGGGTTCAGGGTGTTGGATTGGGTTCAGGATGTGGAATGGGTATAGGATGTTTTAATGGGTACAGAAATGGAACGGTTACAGGAAGTGGAATGGGCACAGGATGTTGGAATGGGTACAGGACTTTGGAATGGGTACAGGAAATGGAATGGGTACAGGATGTTGGAATGGGTACAATGTGTTGGAATGGGTACAGCAAATATAATGGGTAGAGAGTGTTGGAATGGCTACAGGAAATGGATTGGTACAGGATTTTGGAATGTGTACAGGGTGTTTGAATGGGTACAGGAAATGGAAGACGTACAGCATTTTAGAATGAGTACAGGATGTGGAATGGGTACTGGGTGTTGGAATAGGTACAGGAAATGAAATGAGTACAGAATGTAGAATGGGTACAGGTTGTTGGAATGGGTACAAGAAATGTAATGAATACAGGATGTTGGAATGGGTGATTGAAATGGAAGGGGAACAGGATGTTGGAATGGGTACAGTAAATGCTAGGGGTACAGGATGTGGAATGCGTACAGACAATGGTAGGGTACAGGAAACCGAAGGCCTATAGGATGTGGAATGGGTAAAGGGTTTATGAATGGGTACAGGAAATGAAAGGGGTACCGGATATTGGAATGGCTATAGGATGTGGAATGGGCAAAGGGTGTTGGAATGGGTACAGAATGTGGACTGGGTACAGGTTGTTGGAATTGGTACAGGATGTTGTTATGGGTACAGAATGTTGGAATGGGTTCAGGATGTGGAAAGGGTAGAGGGTGTTGGAAAGGGTACAGGAAATGGAAGGCTTAGAGGTTGTTGGAATGGGAATAGGATGTGGAATGGGTACAGGGTGTTGTAATGGGTACAGGAAATGAAACGGTTTCAGGATGTTGAATGGTTTCAGGATGTTGGAAAGGGTACAGGACGTTGGAATGGGCACAGGAAATAGAATGGGTACAGGATGTTGGAATGGGTACAGTGTGTTGGAATGGGTACAGGAAATATAATGCATAGAGGGTGTTGGAATGGGTAGAGGAAATGGAAGGGGTACAGGATATTGGAATGGTTACAGGATGTGGAAAGGGTACAGAATGTGGAATGGGTACAGGGTGTTGGAATTTATACCGAACATGGAAGGGATACAGGATATTTGAATGGGTACAGGTTGTGGAATGTGTACAGGGTGTTGGAGTGGGTACAGGAAATGGAAGTGGTACAGGATGTGGAAAGGATACAGGGAATGGAACGTTACAGGAAATGGAAAGGGTAAAGTATGTTTAATCGGTCCAGGGTGTTGGAATGTGTACAGGAAACGGAAGGGGTACAGGATGTTGGAATGGCTAGAGGATGTGGATTAGGTACAGGGTGTTGGAATGGGTAGAGGAAATTGAACGGGTACAGGATTTTGGAATGGGTACAGGGTGTTTGAATGGGTACCCAAAATGGAAGGGGCATAGGGTTTTGGATTGGGTACAGGAAATGGAATAGTTACAGGATGTTGGAATGGGTACAGGAAATCAAATGGGTACAGGATGTTGGAATAGGTACAGGATGTGGAATGGGTACAGGGTGATGGAAGGGGTACAGGAAAAGGAATTGGTACAGGATGTGGAATGGATACAGGGTTGTGGAATGGGTAGAGGACATGGAAGTGGTACAGGATATTGGAATCGGTACAGGATGTGGAATGGGTACATTGTGTGGGAATGGGTACAGGAAATGGAATGGGTACAGGATGTTGGACTGAGTTCAGGATCTAGAAAGGGTACAGGGCATTGGAAAGGGTACAGGAAATGGAAGGGGTAGAGGATGTTGGAATGGGAACAGGATGTGGAATGGGTACAGGGTGTTGGAATGGGTACAGGAAATGAAATGGTTTCAGGATGTGGAATGGGTACAACGTGTTGGAATAGGTACAGTATGTGGAATGGGTAGAGGATGTTGTAATGGGTACAGAAATGGAATGGTTACAGGGAGTGGAATGGGTACAGGATATTCAAATCGGTACAGGACGTTGGAATGGGTACAGGAAATGGAATGGGTACAGGATGTTGTAATGGAAACAATGTGTTGGAATGGGTACAGGAAATATAATGGAGAGAGCGTGTTGGGATGGGAACAGGAAATGGAAGGGTTACAGGATATTGGAATTGGTACAGGATGTGAAATTGATACATGATGTGGAATGGGTACAGGGTGTTGGAATTTGTACAGGAAATGAAAGGGATACAGGATATTGGATTGGGTACAGGTTGTGGAATGTGTACAGGGTTTTGGAATAGGTACAGGAAATGGAATGTGTACAGGATGTTGGAATGGGTACAGAAAACGGACGTGGTACAGGATGTGGAAAGGGTAGAGCAAATGGAACGGTACAGGAAATGGAATGGGCAAAGAATGTTTAATTGGTACAGGGTGTTGGAATGGGTACATGAAATGGAAGGGGTTCAGGGTGTTTGAATGGGCACAGGAAATGGAATTGGTAAAGAATTTTGTAATGAGTACAGGGTGTTTGAATGGGTACAGGAAATGGAAGGGGTTCAGTGTTTTTAATTGGGTACAGGAAATGGAATGGGTACAGAATTTTGGAATGGGTACAGGAAATCATATGGGTACAGGATGTTGGAATAGGTACAGGAAATGGAAGGGGTTCAGGGTGTTGGAATTGGTACAGGAAATGGAAGGGGTACAGGATGTTGATATCGGTACAGGATGTGGAATGGGTACAGGGTGTTGGAATGGGTACAGGAAATGGAATCGGTACAGGATGTTTGAATGGGTACAGGATGTTGGAATGGGTACAGGAAATGGAAGGGGTACAGGATGTTGGAATCGGTTCATGATGTGTAAAGTGTACAGTGTTGGAATGGGTACAGGAAATGGAAGTGGTACAGGATGTAGGAATGGGAACAGTATGTGGAATGGGTACAGGGTGTCGGAATGGGCACAGGATGTGGAATGGGTACAGGATGTTGGAATTGGTACAGGACATTGGAATGGGTACAGGAAATGGAAAGGGTACAGGATGTTGGAATGGGTACTGTGTGTTGGAATGGGTACAGGAAATATAATGGGTAGAGGGTGTTGGAATGGGTACAGGAAATGGAAGGGGTACAGGATATTGGAATGGGAACAGGATTTGGAATGGGTTCACCGTTTGGGAATGAGTACAGGAAATGGAATGGGTACAGGATGTTCGAGTGGGTACAGGAAATGAAAGGGGTACATGATGTGGAATGGGTACACTGAATGGAAGGGTACAAGAAATTTAAGGGGTACAGGATGTATAATGGGTAGAGGGTGTTCAATTTTGTATAGGAAATGGAAGGTGTACAGGATGTTTGAATGGGTACAGGATGTTGAATGGGTACAGGTTATTGGAATGGGTACAGGAAATGGAATGTGTACAGGAGGTTCTAATGGGTGGTTGAAATGGAAAGGGGACAGGATGTTGGAATGGGTACAGGAAATGGAAGATTTAAAGGATGAGGAATGGGTACAGGGAATGGAAGGGTACAGGAAATGGAGAGGTTACAGGATATTGAACTGGTACAGGTTGTTGGAATGGGTACAGGAAATGGAAGGGGTAAAGGTTGATTAATCGGTACAGGGTGTTGGAATGGGTACAGGAACTGGAAGGGTAACAGGTTATTGGAATTGGTAGAGGATGTGGATTGGGTACAGGGTGTTGGAATGGGTGAAGGAAATGGAAGGGGTTCAGGGTGTTTGAATGGGTACTGGAAATGCAAAAGGTAAAGGATTTTGTAATGGGTACAGGATGTTTGAATGGGTACTGGAAATGGAAGGGGTTCAGGGTTTTGGATTGGGTTCAGGAAATGGAATGCATACAGGATGTGGGAATGGGTACAGCGTGTTGGATTGGGTACGGAAATGGAATGGGTACAGGATGTTTGAATGTGTACAGGATGTGGAAAGGGTACAGGAAGTTGGAATGGGTACAGGTTGTGGAATGGGTAGAGAGTGTTGGAAGGAGTACAGGATGTGGAATGGGTACAGGGAGTTTGAATGGATACAGGAAATAGAATTGGTACAGGGTGTTGGAATGGGTACAGGAAATCGAAGGGGTACAGAATGTGGAATTGGTACAGGGAATGGAAAGATACAGGAAATGGAAGGGGTACAGGATGTTGAATGGGGACAGCGTCTTGGAATATATACAGGAAGTAGAAGGGGAAGTGAAAGGGGTACAGGATATTGGAATGGGTACAGGAAATGGAAGGGGTACAGGATGTTGGAATGGGTACAGGATGTTGGAATGGGTACAGGATGTTGGAATGGGTACAGGAAATGGAAGGGGTACAGGATGTTGGAATGGGTACAGGAAATGGAAGTGGTACAGGATGTTGGAATGGGTACAGGAAATGGAAGTGGTACAGGATGTTGGAATGGGTATAGGAAATTGAAGGGGTACAGGATGTGGAATGGGTACAGGAAATGGAAGTGGTACAGGATGTGGAATGGTTATAGGAAATGGAAGGGGTACAGGATGTGGAATGGGTACAGGAAATCGAAGGGGTACAGGATGTGGAATGGGTTCAGGAAATGGAAGGGGTACAGGAAATTGAAGGGGCTCAGGAAGTTGGAATTTGTTCAGGAAATGGAAGGGGTACAGAAAGATGGTAAGGTTACAGGAAAATGGAATGGTTTCAGGAAATGCAAGGGGTACAGAAAATTTAAGGGGTACAGGAAGTGGAATGGGTTCAGGAAATGGAAGGGGTACAGGAAATGGAAGGGGTACAGGAAATGGAAGGGGTGCAGGAAGTTGGAATTTGTTCAGAAAATGGAAGGGGTACAGGAAGATGGTATGGTTACAGCAAAATGGATTGGCTACAGGAAAATGGAATGGGCTTAGGAAATGGAAGGGGTAGAGGAAGTTGGAATGGGTTCAGGAAATTGAATGGGTACAGTAATGGAAAGGGTACAGGAAGTTGGAACAGGTAATGGATTTGGAAATTTTTTCAGGATGTGGATGTCACAGGATGTTGGATTGTGTACAGGATGTAGGAATGGGTTCAGTAATTGTTGGTGGCATTTGGTTGTTTTATTGCTTATAGTTTCACCTTTAATTAGTGCAAATAGTTCCCTGCATTGAGGATGTATTCGTTGAATGTCTACCTCTCCTCTTAGTCTTAGAAGCAGAGTTTCTTCCAGCTCTTGTCCCTCCAGATGTGGCCTGCCCTCCATACCTGACCACTTTCTTACATTCCGAGTTTTAGTCCACCAGTGTCTTTGGCTCACCCCATTCGTAGCCTCTCCTTTTCTTCTCCCCATCTGTCTTCCCCCACACTCTGAAGCCATAAGTGTCCCTTTTTCCCCGACCCCTTCCTTCCTCAGTGACACACTGTCCAGGCCCACTCTCCCCGGCAGGCACTCTATTGTCACTGACATTCCCTCATTCTCCCACTATTCTGTACCTCACACATCTAAACCAGCCCCATTCCTAGCTGATCTCCTCAGAGCTGCCCTTAAGGCAGTCAATTTTCTGAGGTCCACTTAGTCATCCAGAAAATATATGGAAACCCATCTCAATTACTCAACTCCCTCACAAAGGTCCCCTCTTAAAATACACCAACCTAGGTCCTGAGACCCCAGATGGAGAGCAGCTCTTTGTGACCCTACTTCTCTCAGAGTCTCCCAGATATCAAGGCTAAAATTAAACATCTAGAGAGAGGACCCCTGACTCCAAAACGGCGCAGTTTTCCTGTCCTCCAAAAGTGTCCTTGTTACAAATATTGTCAGGAGGGTCACCAGGTCCGGGCCTGTCCAATCCCTTGTATGCCACCTGGACCATCAAGAAGGACATGGGGTGTTGAGTGTTCCCATGCCCTTCAGTCAATCTCCTTGGTCTGGCCATGGATGAGCAACAGGGCCCATGCTGTCATTTCCAACTGCGAGCCTCAGGTGGATGTCATGACAGCACCAGAGAGACAGATCTCTTTACATTCAGATACCAGTCCTGAAGTTCTGGGGACCCACCTTACCCTCTTGTTCCTCTATTGTCAGAGTAGGGGACCACCTTACCAGGCTCACCAAACCCTACCACTTAGCTGCATCTTTAGGGGTATTCCCCCACCCACTCTTCCCTAGTGGTACTAGCTTGCCCTCCCCTTGTTGGGAAGGGGCCTCCTAACAAAAATGGGATCCTCTTTCCTTTTCTCCCTCCATTGACTTAACCCCAAGCTCACCAGCCATTCCCTGCTCCTCCAATCTACACATTCTGATACTCCTTTTCTCTCAAGCAGATACCCAGGTGCGTGACACCCAAAACCCTTTTATAGCCAAACATAACCCTCTTTTTATCATCCAATTACAAAGCCCTATCAAATATATAACTAAGGTCCAATACCCACTCTCTCTCCAAAGCCTCAGGGAACTTAAGCCTATCCTAGACAGAAAACCCTCAGTCCACTCACAGCCCCTACTACAAAGGTGAAATTCTATTATTTTAGGGACAACAGGCTTCTTAGGCTCTTCGATTCCTTCCCTTAAAGAAAGCATCCCTCAAACCCTCACATGAACCTTTTCTGACCCCTGTTAGTACACGATTGTCTAAGGTTTAGCAGGCCCTCCTCCTCCAGCTTCAGCTCCACATCTCCTAGTTAATCCCTTCTCTCTGTGTTCCTTCAGGTCACTTGTCCATGGCGCTCAGATGGCAGCTCCTCCCATATGAAGGAGGACGTAAAGCAGAATACGCTATGGTTTTAGACACCAGAGTGGTTGAAGTACAGGCCCTTTCAGTGCAAACCATAAACCAGCAGGCTGAATTAATCACTCTTACCCGCACCTGTCAACTAGCAAAGGGGCAGTCCCTAAAACTGTATACAGACTACCAGCCTGCCTCTAGTCTCAGAAGAATGAGCCCTCACATACCTGCTAAGAATTGAGCCCCACCCTACTGGGTCATGCCTTACCTCTCCTCCTTCTCCATACTCACCCCTATCATTAGTGAGCTCTATGTATGGAGATTTGAGATTCAGGAAATGTGTATCCAGCATTTCAACCAGACCACTCAGGTGGTAGGGTCTGGAGACTGCTGGAGACCTAATGCATATTCAAGAAAACACTCTGCTTTTTATGAAGAATGGGGGATTTTTACATCCTAATTGAGGACCCATGGCATCCTAGATGTAAAGTGGGAATCATTTGTAATATTTATCACAGCTGCCCACCAGACACATTCAAAACACAGAGGATGCACTTCACTTTCTCGACCCCTAGGTATAGACACAGTAGAAGAGGTCCAAAGCTCCTTGAAGGTTCTCACAGCCTTGCTATGACTTTATTGATGATAATGACCTCAGCTCCCTGTCACACCAACTCTTGTTCCAGACCCTAACTACTGCATATCAGCTATTGAGTAATGGTCAGCCTGACCTCTTTGGAGAATGCTGGTTGTGTGTCCCTCCAGGGTCAAACTCTCACCCACCCTTAGTGGCCTCACCCATTGTCCTATTAGATTCTCTCACCTCACCACTTGCTAACTACTCGAAATCAAATGTCACTACCCCTTATCTCTCTTTGTTATCGCAGACTGCTTCAACTCCTCAGGAACACACCTTGTAGGCATCCTGGCTTCTGCAGACGGTAGGCCTAGATTCTTTGTGGTGTCCGAGCACTCATGACGCCTAGATTCTCTGTGGTGCTCATTTATCGCTGCTTACCTGCTAGGTGGACTGGGACTTGTGCCCTGGTGTTACTGTTTTCTAAATTAAGGGTGATTCCTAGTAAAGAACCCTTGCCAATTTCCATCGCCAAGTTCATAGCTGCATGGCATGGCAAACAAGCAACCCAAGTCATACCCTTTCCAGCAACCCTGGGCATAACTGCAGGTGCAGCCACGGCAACAGCAGGACCAACTGCTTCCCTGGCCATTTACCATGGCTTTCCTTAGAATTCATCCCGCATTTCCAATGGGTAGCTCAGACTATCCTTACCCTTCAAGGAAAAATAGATTTGCTGGTCACTGTAGTACTATAAAATTGCAGAGTACTGAACTTACTCACAGCAGAGAGAGGTAGTCTTTCTCTCTTTCTTGGGAAAGAATGTTGTTTCTATGACAACCAATCAGGTGTAGTGAAAGATAAGATCCAGCAACTACAAATGGATCTTCAAAACCAGAAACAGCTTGATCTATGTAGCCAACAGGTCACCGCTAGTCAGATATGCATCTGGAAGTTAAGCCTTCTTGGCTCCTCTCCTTTCTCTTAGTCCTACTAATTGTGACCTGCCTCACAAACCTCTTCTTTAGATTTCTTCAACAACAGATCCAAAAGACTTTAACCAATTACTATTACAGAATCACCTAGCTACAGAGCCAGAGACCTGCAGCACCTGGTTACATCCTGAGGATGAAGATCAAGATTATCCCAAGAACCTCGATGCCCCAATTCAGCAGGAAGTAGTCTAATGAAAATATCTTCCCTAATTCCACCCACAGTTGTTAGTAACAAACAAAAAGGGGAGAATGTACGGAAAAGGACCAGCCAAAGAAACCCACCCTGGCCCTGAAATCAGAGCCAGTGAAAGAAATATGCCCTGGCCCTAAATCTAGAGTCAAAAGGCTAAAAAGGACCAGTGAAAGGAACCCAGTTTGACCTTGAAATCAGCGCCATCTCTAGGGAAGCAGAGCAGAGCTCAGCTGTAGCGGCTCTCTAGGAAAAGAGTGGGATTGCTATATCCTGTGGTGAGACCATTCCCCACCGCACCCCAACTCTAGGTAGCCTAGCTTCCCAGCAAGTCAGGACACCTTTCCCTCCAGAGCTGAGCTGCCCTGTGGCGGCTCTAAGTCCAGCCTAAGTTTGGATATCTCCCCAGCGCCAGAGCACTAACACTCCCCCTCGCTGGCACTGGGGCTGGGCACAGGTTGTTGGAATGGGTACGAATTGTTGAAATGAGTAGTTTGTTGGAACAGGTACAGGTTTGGGTTTGGATAGAGGTTGTTGGAATTGAGCCCAGGCTTTGGGAAATGTGTGCAGGTTTGGATATGAGTAGAGGAGCTGGAGTGAGTACACTTGGAGGAAATGGGTCTAGGTTGTGGGACAGGTAGAAGTTGTTGAAATGGGTATAGGATGTTGGAATGAGCAAAAGTGTGATGGGAATTCTGTCACAGGTCCATTATCCAATCTGAGATAAAAGGTTTACATAAATGATTGACAAGACTGGGAAGAAGGGGGAGTGGGGAGCACGAACCCTTTAAGCTGGGAAGCAAGAGATGGAAGTGTGTTTTCGCAGTTTGGATTCGCCTCAGTTTTTTTACCCCCCTTTTATTCTTTTCATATTTTGCACGGGATTTGCTTATTAATAAATGGCAAAAGAAATTATTTTCATCTTACTCTCAGTGTCGGGCATTCGTTTCTGCCAAACCACACGCTGTGGTAGAGGAGCACCGGGGCGCATGCTTCACTTTTTTCCCATCCCCCTCCTGAGATGCTGTCCTTCATTTGGGGAGCTTTCTGAACCCCTCTCTGGGCTGCCAATCCAGGCAGCTGAGCTCGCCTTGAGACCTGCTCGGGGCTTGGAAGTTTGCAGCGGTGGTTATGAAACCACGGGCGGCAAGCAGTCAAGCCATATCCCAGGGCTTGTAGGCACCTCCAGCAAGGCCCGGGTAACACAGCTCTCCTCTCAGGCCAGTTCTACCTGGCGCTCTCAAGCACCAAGGTAGAGAGACTAGCCTGGTTGATTGCCCGAAATCTCCACAAAGTGGTCGCCCATGCTCCTAAAGTGCTGAGTCAGCTCAGCTTCTTCTGCACCTGAATCGGCCACGGCTGCCTTGGTGCTGTGCTTGCTGCTCCACCTGCTGGTCAAACATCATCACTACATCCGCGCAACTCATCGGAGGCATCAGAACTGGTAAGACACTTGGGAACTTCTAAATGGTAAACTAGGCTATTTAATTAATTAAAATAAATAAATATTAAACTAAATAAATCTCAAATAAAATTTAAGAAAAGTAAAAATGGGAAAGGATAATTTTAAAACCTTTCTATATAAAAACTGAAAATATCACAATGCAGGGAACTAGGACCCTGTTCACTGCCGCTAAGATGGAATGCAAGTAGAAAAAAATAAATGAGGAAATAACAATTTAGCTGGGATCAATGCAATGTTGGTCATAATTATTATCAGTGTGATAGTTCACATTTTATCCTTAAAATGGTTTGATAACTGTGCCAAATATGAGAAACTGAGTGAGACGATACGAACCCTAGAAAAACTTACTGCTCATAAGATACAAGCCTTAGAGAATATTACTACTGATGATATGTAAGTCCTACAAAAAATACTTTTGTTTTTCCCTAGAGTTTCTCCATAGCTTTGAAGCCTGTCCTGGAACTCCCTCTATAGACCAGGTTGGCCTCGAACTCACAGAGATCTACCTGTCTCCGCCTCCTGAGTGCTCAGATTAAAAGGGGTGGGCCACCATCAACCAAAAGGGTCCTCCTTTTTACCTAGCTTCTCTGGTGTTGTGAACTGTAACCTGGTTATCCTTTGCTGCATGTCTAACATCCATTTATGAGGGAGTATATGCCAGGCTTGTTTTTCTGGGTCTGGGTTACCTCACTCAGGATAGTTTTTTTTTCTAGTTCAATCCATTTGCCTGCAAATTTCAAGATGTCATTGTTTCTTACAGCTAAGTAATACTCTACTGGTGTGGGAGAACAATTCTATATCTGTCAATAATGTTTTAACTAAACGCTGATTGGCTGATAGCCAGGCAGGAAGTATAAGCGGGAAAACCAGACAAGAAGTAGAGGTGGGGAATAAGAACAGGAGTATTCTGGGAAGAAGGAAGCTCTTTCCCCAGTCCTGCATAGATCACCAAAGAAGTAGGATATGACCTGCCCCACTGAAAAAGGTACTGAGCCATGTGGCTAACATAGATAATAATGGGTTAATATAAGTTTAAGCGCTAATAAGAAGCCTGAGCTAGGAGCTGGAGAGATGACTCAGAGGTTAAGAGCACTGACTGCTCTTCCAGATGTCCTGAGTTCAATTCCCAGCAACCACATGGTGGCTCACAACCATCTATAATGAGATCTGGTGCCCTCTTCTGGCC
>LOJH01046990.1:0-21424 GCA_001685095.1 Ellobius talpinus
GACCTTGGACTTCCCACAGGGCAGGGAACCCTGACTGCTCTTTGGAATAGAAAGTGAGGGGGAGGGGGAGGGGTGAGGGGAGGGAATTGGGAAGAGGGGAGGAGGTGGAAATTTGTAATAATAATAAAAAAGAGACGAAAACCATAAAAAAAGAAAAAGAGGAAAATGTAAACATAATGTCATTGTGGAAGACAATATCTGCTCTAATAAATGACGGCAGGAATATATCTTCTTTTTAAAACCTAATAGCATGAAATGAAGGTAGGTATTTGATGAAAGACATACAAAGTATTGTACCACTGGTCACACTCTGTTAATAGCTATGTCAACCTTATTGCCTTAAAACATAAAACTCTTGAAATTTTTCTCTTTATATACTCACAGATAACTCCAGAAAAGATGCAGTGTTACATGTTTGAACCTCTTTCTCTGCTATAAAGTATGCATTAGAAGTGCACTTTCTGGGAAAATTATTTAAGATGCCTTTCAATGTTAAGACAGTTTTTTTCAATAGCTTACTTCCTTTTAATGACTGAGACCTTCACTGATATAATGTTAGTAGATTAAATTGTCTATTAAATAATTTTGCATTACAGTATAATACATTTTATATGTCATTTTTTTTGAATACTCTTACTATGCAACCCTGATTGGCCTGGAACTCACTATGTAGATATGCTGGCCTCCAACTGACCGAGATCCACCTGGCTCTGCCTCACAAGTGCTAGTATTAAAGCCTGCAACACCATGCAAAGCCACTTTCTTAAATAAACTAGAAAAGGTTAAGTATAATGATGTAATGTCATTATTTCCATCCTCATCAATATAATATAAGGAAAATTCCATTAATTTTGAATAGTTCAGAAATGAGACAGATCAAGGGAGAAGATGCTGATTTGAACAACACAATAAGGCAAACAAAATATACATTCTTACCACTTCACAAGTTGGCATGACAAGATTTTCACAGTTGCACTCTAAAAGGCAAAAAACCAACATGTTTACCTGAGTCAAAAGACATCATCTCATCATTGCAAAACTTTAAGATATGAAATGAGTTACCGCACTGCCAGTTTGGGCAACACTGTCCAGATACATTTTTTCCTACCAGATCCATATCTTTTACGCAGTTGAGTAACGGTGGAGGACAAAGATTTGGCTCACAAACTAGAAAGAAAAGTCAAAAGGGGAAGGATAAAAAGATGAATCTCATGGACTTGCCAGGCCTCATTAGCTTGCTGACATTACCAAGGCAAAGCAGAATTTCTAGTCCCCAGGGGATTCTTCGACTTCTCTCTGCCATGTGCTCCTACAGATAGCATGGATTCAGCCATAGTTAGTTGATAGTTAGTAGCTCATGAGTGAAAAGCCCTGACAGAGGGGTCTAAGTTAACAGCACCATTGGACTTCTTAAACATCTATCTCTTTTTGGACTTTTTATTGACACATTAAAATATTTTTAATTAGTTAAGATGGCCTTACCACAAGAGTACTGCGGACAACATAAATGTGTCGTATTCAGATCCACTGTGAGGAATTCCCCATCAGCACATTGCGGAGCTGGTTCTGTGCATGCTTCACAAACTGAAGATTAAACGAAAAGCCAAAGTCATATTAAACTAAAATCAAGTTAATGATTAGTTCAGATTATCAACTACACAAAAATAGAGTATAATATTTTTAATTGGGAAGTAGGAAAATAACACATAGCTCTTTACTTTACCAGCACAATGCAAAAGAGGATATCTTATCAGAAATATAAGCCAATTATTTCCAGAATCTATTCTTATTGAAAGCAAAATTCATAGCACTGATAAATTGATATTATAGTTCATAGCATAGTTCATAGCATTGATTAATTTATTGGAATTACCTTATTTTTCTGCCATTGATTGTTCCCTCTTATGGCTGAACAGTGTGGGAGGAACTTGTTCATACCTACCTCCAGATGTGATAATTTTCTGAATGACTCTGACAAATGACTCATCTACACAGTTCTTACAAAGACTATTAATAAACGGGCCGCATCCTGACCAGCTACTATGTGAGAAAACCCATGTCTGATTATCAGAATCTCTTTCAATGGAATTTCAATGAGAAATGGGGGTACACTAGAACAAGATGCAGACAGAGGTAACATCTCTTCTTCCTCTTGACTCTTGCACTTGCCCTTAAATCATTGTTGGAACTTAATCTAGGTACATGTAGTCAAGGAAACAATGGAATTTGAGGAGGTGTCTTGATTACTGGTGTGATGATTCTCTTGAACTGGGGGGAAAGAGTTTTTCTTGTTATTAACTTTCTAGTTCAGCAAACAGAATACTTTATGCTGGGTACTTCCTAGATGTGTCTGATTCTCCTATGCTCTCTATAGATCATCATAGTTCACAGATGGTACGTAGACATTAAGTTATTAAATTGTATTATATGTTATTCTAGTTGGGTCTTCTAGACTAGCCCACACTAAATTTTCTTTTTAAAAGATAGGTATTTGCCTCATTAAAGAAAAGCCCATATTCTATTATTAGGATCATTTTTAGAGAGGTACACATAGTTTTGTTGATGGGGTAAGTACTGGCTGTAACATTATTGAGAGTCATTTACGATTTCCTCTGCGTTCTATAATTTTTATTCATAGCAATCCCTATAACATAACATAATACCACTTGCCACGAGTCCCATGAGAGTCACGGCAAATAGATGCTTCCCAGATCCTTTCTCTTCTTGCTGTGATTATCTCTAGAGCACTCACCACAGAAAGGGTAGAAACAGCAGGGTTCTCCTTGTTGAACCTGAAGCATAAACTGATCTTCTCTGCAATCTGGTATTGACATGTTGGGACATTTCAATGTATCACATTCTGCAGAATCACAAATACGTTTGAAAATTTGTATGAGTGAGACAACAGGTAAATTAAAATGAGACTATTGCTTTTTTCTCTTTGAATTGAGTGACAATCTTAATATAAAGGCATTTTTAGCAAATAGCAACTTCACATTCTTTTAGGATAAATTCCATCTATAGAGACCCAGAGGAAGAAAGCTTCCTCGGCTATTTAGAATGTACAGTGAGTTTTATTTTCCCTAATAGAATGACTTACCACATTCATACTGTGGACAGCAAGAAAAAGCACTATAGTCAACCATCAACTTCTGACCACTTGTGCATATTGGGATGGTTGCATCACACAAAGTCATGTTGCAGCCTAGAAATAAGCAGCAGAGTGTTACAGTAGCAGTGAGCCCAACTGGAGTCTTATGCTGCCATCTCAGAGTGGGGAAATGGCTCTACCAAATGTGTTTTCACTCCAGTGAAGCCCAACAGGCACAAAACTGGCTGTGTAAGAGATTGCACCAGCTCAAAGGATCCTCTGGGATTTTCTTGCATCCTTTATTGTCATGAACCAGAGGTTCAGAGTCCTGCCTTTTGTCATAAGTTGTTGAATATTATTAATAGTTACTGGCGAGTATTTTAACATGAATTTTTATAACCCGCTTTGAGAAAATGGCATTTATGGAAGTGCTTCATAGTTAGCCGGCCGTGTATTTCAGTCATTGGCATGCATATCTACAAGGCTCGAGTTTATCCACATACCACAAACTTCTTTAGAGCAACAGGTCAGCTCATCAACGATGCGCACGACAACTTCAGCTTCTCGTTCACAAATGGGGGAGGGCTCTTCTCCACAGACAGGCTCTATTGGAATAATGCTTCCATCCTCCAGACATTTGTAGAGGGCACACTCATCAATGCCCCCATTCCAAATCTCCCCAGCACTGCGGGGTTGATCTTCACTGTCAGTGCACACTTTAAAAGATCAACATTGTTATTTCATTTACAACTTGGGCACTACAGCAAGTCAAGTCATGACGTCTTAAATTTCGGATCATTACTCTTCCACCAATAAAAATGCAGGTCATGAATCTATACTTTCTCAGATTCTTCTCTTTCTTTCTTCAGCTAGTACATTGTGTTGCTCTTTAACCAAAGTTGATATGAAGTCCACAGAAAACATTTTTACTTCCATTACAAACTTCCATGGGCACTTTCCTTACTGGCAGTCACAAAACTGTTTCTCAAAGTATTTTTACATTTCTATTCTACCTGCCCTTCCTTTTATTCACTAGCAAAATTCCTTTTCTTCTTGCCATGATTAAGATCCAAATGACTGACAAAGTGCTGAGTTGCAACTTTCAGAATTCTGTGCTTTTCTAATCAGTCACTACCATGAAGAAAATATGCCAAAAATAATTTGAACATGAACATAGTGTACTTAAGTGTTTTCCCTAGATAATAATGCTATCTACCATTTCCTGCATTCATGTTTTCTTAAGACACTGAATGCACAAAATGGTTTCTTAAAACTATTTTATTCTTCTATGTTATAACCATAGGGACCAAATCCCATTAATTTCTCCATACACAGCCTCAGAATCACAGAGGCAAGAATGAACCACCACAGAAAAAATAATTAGAACTTAAATTGACTCCACAAAGTACTTTTAATTTTTAATTTGCCTTGTTCTTTCCTAGTTATTAACATACACACAAGTAAAGATTGAGGACCATCATCATAAAATATCCTAATTTTAATTCCAACTCAATCCATATTAAAAGCAAATTACAAATTCATTTCCTTTCCAACGCCTGGGCCATCCTTGATGAGTTTCCCTCAGCATATATTTCCAGTGTTTAAAAGATATTGTACACGTGTGATGGCTGGATTCCTGGGCAATCACTTTGCACTTTGGTCCTTACCACATTCTTGCTCTGGGACGCACAGGGTTTTATCTGGCCGGTGAAGAATGGTTCCGTTCTTGCACACACAGTCCTCTCTCAAATTCAGACAGGAAGAGTGCCCATAGAACCATTTATTGAGACATGTTCTTGCCTCACAGGGCCTCACACAGGGCTGGTATTCCTTTCCGTCTGGGCAGCTCAGAGCTGTCGGCAATAAAGGACAGAATTTGCTAATAACCAAAGTAATCTATGTGAATTCTGGTTGAGAGAGAGCAGTCAGTCAGCCTGAACTGCAGATACAAATTTTGCATGGTTTCACTTGAAAGATTATTTTTCATTTACTGCATAACAAATAAAGTAAGTCTGGTGACTGCAAAGGCATCCTTCAAATATCTAGATGGTATTCAGTGTTGTAGTTGAAAGTGTTCTTTTAATTTATATTAAATATATATTTTTAATTTTCAGTCCAAGTCGCTTTCACATAAATATATGGAGTCGACTATTACAAAACTACTGCTCCGTGCAGCCAGAGAAGATACAATTTCTCATTTTCTCTGCAAGATAATTATGGAAACACTACTTAAATATGTAACTCAAACTAAATGAGAGAAAGAGAGAGAGAGAGAGAGAGAGAGAGAGAAAGTTGCCTGTGGAGGTTTAATCATTTACTGCCAAAAGAAGCATTGCTGAGCAGTTTCTAAGTGACGGTTTAAAAAATTCTTGTTGATTTCTACTGTTCATAAAAAGTCATGCTGTTCAAAAATGAATATTCAGCTTCTGGGAGGTGGTATAAATTGGTACAGTCTTGATGGGGAACAATTTCAGCGTGTCTAGTGAAACTGGAGATGCTAGATACTCATGATGAATCAGGAGTGGAGATTCCTCTGGTAACACAGCAAGAGGGGAACAGGAGAAGGATACAAAGCGAAGCTCCCTCTTGTTTCTGAAACTCAGTAACAACACTTGCACGGTGACATTTGTTTACATTTTCCAGTCACATTCGATTTCCTAAGTCATTTTGTGACTCAAAGTAAATGGAGAAAGGATTGTGAAGAGGAGGATGTTCTAGAATGGTTAGAAGATATCATTGGGCTAGCGGTCACTCACGACAATAGTCAGGTGTCCTCCATCGAACGCAGATATCAAACTTGCTGCACAGAGCCACATATGCAGAGATCGCATCGCATTCATAGCTCCAGAGATAGGTATAGTTGATCCACATCTTTTCACAAAAGTCCCTTGGTGAGACCTAGAGATGCATTTTACCATATAAAAAAATTCTGTCATTTTTAACTTCCCCAAAGGCCATGAGCTAACCCAAAACCATTTGAAAAATCAGGTAAGAGCATTATTCCTTTCGTGCCAGCACATGGGGTACAGAGGCAGGAAGATTGACGCATTTGATACCAGCCTCATATACATAGCAAGTTCAGGTTAGCCAGAGCTACATAGTGAGACCCGGCTTCAACGAAGTTAAAATATTCAGAGTAGTAAATTAATGTCATCAAAGTTTCTCTTAAACCTCAATTTTTCAAAACTATTTTTTGCCACAACCCCAAAAAAGATTTTATAAAGGAAAAGAATTAATGATGCTTTAAAACAGATTTAAATGACAATAAAGTGCATGTGTGTTCACTTTTATGTGCATGCATTTAAAATATGACTGTAGAATATGCTTGCCTGCCTAGTACGGTTATCCACATGAGTTTCTTCTGAACTATAACTTCCTCGTTCTTCTCTCTAGACTGCCCTTCACCTGTATAGACTGCACAAAAATGCCTCAGTATTCTCCTTGCATGGACTTTTGTACCAAATATTCTTTTATCCACATTGTTTTCTATGTCGAGATCTTTCTCTCTCCCCCCTCCTTTTTTGGCAATATGTGGTTTTAGATGGCTCAGATATGTGAATCTTCCTGAAGGCTTTTCTAAAGCAGAACTCATATGTATCTATCTCCATACCATGTATTGTAAATATTGGTTCACAGATTCCCCTTCTTTTAAACTAGAGTCACAGGGAGGACCTTATCTGTGCATCACAGAATTCTAGCACAGTTCCTAATACATGCTGGTGTAAATGGCTTACCAAATTTTGTACTACTTTGTTCTTTTCTCTTTAACAAGAAATTTTTTTTATTGACATGGATCTCTGAAACTATCTACTAATCACGCAAACTGAGAAAGCAAGAGAGTTGGGGGAGTCCATAAACTGAGGAAAAAAGCACGCAAAAATCAATCAAATTAATCAAGTGATGGCTGTGTTATTCACACTAGAGGATAGCATCATAGTGATCGATTAAAAGTTCACTGTCTTAACTCTTACACAAGGTTATCAAGCACCATTGATCTATTTTGGCTAGAGGAATTTATTCATGGGAAAATTCCATTTCCCTGAAAGTTATACAATTCTAACAAAGCATAGGAGGAAAAAACTACAATTATCCTTCCTGTCTCTATAAGTTTATGAAGATTAAACATTTCTGAACTTCAAATGTACAGACAGAAGGACCAGAGAGAAGCTATTCTCAGTAGAATACCATGGCAGAAATGGAAGCTGATGGGCTTTTCATTCTCTCAGAAACTCTAATGCAATTGCTCATTTCTGGCTGCTTTTAACTTACTTTGTCATGGCACAGAATGAAAACGTCTCTGTTCAATAACTCGATGCAATGGCTGCAATCATGTTCAGTACAATTCCTAACAGGTCTTCTCATTGTGACTTCAAATGATTTCTCAACTTCCCAACTTCCAATAAATAATTCTATGTCTTCCATGTTGGTAATGATGGTGCCATTCTGCATCCTGAGGTCATCATCTGGATTGTCATTGCAAATTCCTTGAAAGTACATGCAGCTTTTAGATGGCAAAAACCTTCATTATCACCAACTCAATTGGCTTAATACTTGGTTTTAAACAAATACATTTGAATGAAATTATAAGCATCTGAATTTGGTTATCCCTTAACTTTGGCATTGATAGAAACTTCAAAATCATGTCTTTTTTATTAAATATGTATGTTAAGTGAAAATGAAGGAGATTGTGTATATGAATATTCTGGTCCTACAGTATCCAAACTAAAATGAAATTAAATACTTTCTAGAACAGTAAATATTTGATGAATGAATTCCAGTCTTCTATTCTACAAGGAAAATCTGGTATAAACATAGTAAAGTTTTTCTTTAAATAATTGTTTCTGTTCTATTATGTAGCTTATGATGTAACTCCAGGAATGGGTCATTGTAATGATTAGCGCTAACTATTGACTTGAGCAGATGTAAAATTATCTATGAATCAATCTATGGACAGACCTTTGAGGGATTATCTAGCTTTGTGCATGTCTGGTGTAGGAGGGTTATCTGTCTATGTGTTACTTTCATTGGTTAATAANAGAGGCTAGATGTAATGGGCCAGGAAGTGTTTAAATGAATACAATTTGTGTGTTATTATTTCCGGGGCTAAGATAGCCATGCAGGGAGCTGGGCGGGACAAAAAGCAGGCGAGCCCGCCACCCCTCATCACTACACACGTCTGTGAGGAAATATGTGGGTTGGGTTTACTGAAGTAGAAAGATCCACACTAAAAGTGGGAGGCACCAGTCCCTGGTCTTGGGTCCTAGACTTAATAGAAAGAACAAACACAAGCATTCATCACTCTCTGCTTCCTGATTGTGAGTATAACACGGCCCATTGCTTCAAGCTTCTGCTGTCCTGATTTCCCTGCCATGGGATACTATATGTTTCAACTGTGAATCAGAATAAATACTTTCCCTTAAAAGTATTATCCCTTTTGTTGGGATATTTTATAACAGCAATGAGGAAAGAAACTAAATGGTATAATCTAGACAAATTATAAATTACAGATCATAAACAATCCAGACAAAATCAGGCAGTTGATGGCAGTCATCTCGGTAACAAAGATTTATTCAATATTAGGATATCACTGTTGGTGTTTGAACTAGGATTGGTGATGAGAGATATTATTTCTTCAAAGTATTCAGACTTGTTGGTGTGCTCTAGCCTTGAGCTTCTTCGAGGAAGGCCAGACAAATTAGTTTACTCTTCATCAGTGGAGTGAAGAGCCAAAAACAGCATAGAGCAATATCCCCAGGGCCCTGATCAAACCTCACCCAAATTTCACCCTAATTTAAACTATCATTTTTCTTAATTCTCAAGACTTTATTCCATAAAGCATGTGAATTAAACATTTTCTTTAAGCATCCAATTATAATCTCAAGACAGGAATATCATCAAGAGTAAAGGCTGTCAGATTCTCTAGATAACTTCATACATCAAAGTAATCTCAATTCTTTACATATAAACTTTTATAATGAGAAATAATAGCAAAACTATGCTTTAAATGCATTTTCAAAAATGTTTTCATTCTAACCACCACGCAAGGGGTTCGCAATACTATGAAGAATTTGATGCCAATAATGGCAGTGGGACCAGGATAAACTGGCTTTTTGGAGTCCATTTCCTATGGACTGATACCTTGCTCAACTGTGATAATGGGAGCTTGGTCCTGCCTCAACTTGATATTCCAGACTTAGTTGACTCTGCATGGGAGGTCTTACACTTTCTGAGGAGTGGATGAGGGTTTGGGTGAGCAGAAGGTGGGAAGGAGTAGGAGGATGGGAGAGAGGGGGAACTGTGGTTGGTATGCAAAATGAAAAAAAAACTTTTAAATAAAAAATTTTTAAAAATAAAAACTATAATAATGGCTTTCCATCTGGCATCCTCTCAGTTTGGGCCTCACTCTTTTTGACTAGTTTCTTCCACCAGCACTCAGACTAGAAGTCTTGATGAAACACAGACATCACTTTAATTAACCATATATCTACCACAGTAATTATGTACTTAGGCAATGATCTGTGACTAGCACAAATGAAACCCTAGTCTCTGCCCTACATTGCTTATTTAGAATCTAGTTAGCCAAATGACTGGCTTCACAACAGCAAAATATCATGAAAATCAAGTAAAAAACCATACTACATAGAAGAATGATTATGAATTCCCAAAGTTGGGTTTATTACTCAATTATTAATGAATTATTATTTACACTCAATAATAACTATTTTGAGAATAATAATCTTAAATTATCACAGAAGTTTGTGCTATGTTTAATGTTAAATATTCTTGGTAGGTGAAAAAATATATAAACCATATTTTACAAAATATTAATATAAATTCAGTTCTAAAAAATGTAATATTGTGTTTAGAACACATTGTGAAGGGCCCTTATACTGTACTTTCTAGGAGACAACAGTTCTAGTAATTTCAAACTTTTGTTATATGGCTGCAGATATGTCCAGTTTGACTTATACTTTTGTGTGTGTACGTGTGTGTGTTGAATATTATAAAATTAAGTCTAGGCATAATGGTGAACATGAAGCATACATTTTATGATAAAACTGGCATGAATATTCAGAACACTAAACTCTTCCAAATGGCTTATGTTTTTCCCATTTTCAGACATTCAAATGTAAGAAAGAAACAAATGTATAAAAGCCTTTAATCTTTATACATTGTGTTTTAATTACATAAATTAAGATAACTCTGGGACCAATATATTGATGCAGGCTAAAATTAAGTGAATTAAAATATACCTAACAACTTAAGAATGTTCTGTAAAGATGACTAATACATATGTGATAAGCTACAACAAATGTGCATTTAAATTGAATATCTAACTTGAAATATTTTTCCTTACTTCAATAGCCTTTGTTGAAAGTCATTGATTCCTAAAGTACTCTCATGTAGAATTAAGCATGACCATCACATCTCAATCTGCAAAGTGGGCCATTGGTATCCAAAACAATGTATGTAAAAAGGAAAACACATAAGAATACAAGAGAGCTCAACATCAAAACTCACCACAGAGTCCTTCTGTATATGTCGACAAGTTAAACTGAGGTCCAAAGTGAATGTCTATGATTCCTGTAAGGTGAGCCCACTTTATGACTAACCCAGCAGGAGTAGTAATCACATACATTGTGCCAGAATCTTCTATGAACAGCTCTTGACTTGAAAAAGGCAAAGGCACGACAATAGAATCTACATCTACCTAGAATAACATACATATAGCTCTTAGGAGAAGATTTCTTAAAATATAGAAAATAAAATTAGCCTTTTATATAATGTAGGATTTTTCAGTGTGTAAAATTTTACTTCTCTGCCACCCTACACCTTCTGATAATTTATAGTCTTCCTGTTGGCCTTTTGCTATGCCTTGATATATTCAGTATTCTCTCTTTGTATTTTACTTTTCCTGAAAAGTAAATTTGTTACACATATTTTCTTTAGTGTGATTCCCTCAACATGATGACCAAACCATTATTTACTAGTATTAGTTTAAGACAGAGATCCTTTTTCTTCTAACCCAAGATTCAAGAGTAATAATGTTCAGAAGAATTATCTTTCAAACTTAATAAAGATTAAGAATCTCAGTGATTCTACTTCCTTGGTTTTGTTGAGATTCCGGACTTAATTTTCAATATATCTACTTGATACTTTTAATGTAAACAGCCCAAGGAGATTATACTTTTTAAAAAACAGTGATTTGAGGTCATTACCATGATATATAACCATGAGCTATAAGTAACAGAAATTTTGGTAGTTAACTATCTCCCCGATCTTCTGGGTTTCCATCTTTGGACCCTAATCCTGTTGCCCCTTGTACTCCCTGCTTTCTTCCCACTCTTTAAGACCTCAGGTTCATCTCCTCCACATAGGCCTGTTTGACCCCCTCTATGAGTATATCACTCCCTTTCTGTATTTCTCTGATATATTGCTCATAATTTTAATCCCTATACCTCCTATTTTTCAATCACCAGACAAGTACACAAACCCACACAACTGCAGATTAATTAATATTAGTATCAGTGCTGTATCATCTCAAATAATATTGTTAGTACTTGGTTATTAGTTTAACAAATGACCAGCAATTGTTCAGGAATATGTTCAACTGAGAAAAAAATTAATAATCCCCTCCATCCAAATGCTCAAAATAATAGCATTTTCTATATTTGAGGTTATTTACTATATACTCTATCAACTTCTATCAAAATAAAAAATGCAAATGCTATCATCTAAAAATTACCATATTTGCATACTTTAAGTTTTACTTAGTTAAACCCATTTACTATCTTATTTTATGTTCATTTTAATATTAATTACATCATAGAATCTAGGGAATTGTGGCAATGCAGCAATTATGTCTAGAAAGCAAGATAGTAGGCCATCCATGTAAAGCAAAATCTTTGTACATTTTTCCTTATTCTTTAGATTGAACCATTTAGATCTAAATGTATTCATCTGACAAGTCAGATTGTTTAAGTTATTTTTTATTGATTTTTGTTGAGCTCTACATTTTTCTCTGCTCCCCTCTCTGACTCTCCCCTCCCCTTCAACCCTCTCTCAAGGTCCCCATGCTCCAATTTATTCAGGAAAATTCAATTTTACATGCTAAACAGATTCCTCCGATTAGAGCTTTTCCTATAAAATCACACAACCCCTTTCAAGCATTTCATCACTTTGTTTAGATTATTAGAACAAATTTGAATATGTTATTTTTATTTTTAAGTTAGTACTTATTCATTAAAATAGAGTGGTGTCAATGCTCCCCAAGAAGCCATCAGTCTGCCTTTCCCCTGGGGCTCTTCCCTGGCATGTACTTGTTACTGCTGTTTTCTACAGTGTGCTCCTTCCTCTCCACATCCTTTCCTTCACCTGATGTGAAACATGAATCTTAGCTCTGAAAGAAGTGACTCACACCATCTGAGAGTGTGCGGCAGGTGTCATGTGACCCTCCATTAGTCTCATGGAGAATAACCATTTGAAATGCCTTCACATAGATGGAGGGAAAATACCAAACTAAGAAACACATCCTTTAAAAAGAAAGAAAGAAACAACAACAAAGAAACACATCCTTTAACTTTCCATGACAAAAATACTTATCCATAAGAGCAACAAATAATACATTCAGGTCTAATTCCCCTTTTGTGGAAATGATTGTTTTGCATAATTTCCTACTCTAAGCCCATGTGAGAACATATCTTATTTGCATGCTCTTACCTTTCTTGCTGCTCTATTAATAAGTATTTTGTGTGTAGATGTTGTCACATTTAGCTTCTTAAAACAAAGTCCTGAGATTCTTCCAAAAGAAGCCTTTATTTGAAGACAAATTAAAATTTTATGATGTTAAATAGTTTTAGTGACAAGCAAAAGGAGCCTACAAAATTATTCACAGATACTCACTGGTTTTTTAAGGGCATTTCCATTCTGGGGGAATAAAGAAAGACACGCATTTAAAATAAATGCATCAATTATCCTTCAAAACCATCAGAGTAATATTATAAATCTATGACAAATACTTTTCCATGAAAACTTCCTTTGTTTCAATACTAAGAAATCAGTCTTGTTTATTATTTTATCACTGTGGAATCCAGGATGTTACAATGAGCTAAAGATTTAGGAAGAAATGCCCCCAAGATGGATGATAACCTACCTGATTAGTGGAACATTTTTCAATGTGAACAACTACAATTTCCCCGGGGATTCTTACTAGGATGTAAGAAGCCTTGCTGAACAGAGCAGCACTGTTTCCATCAAATGTGATGATGCTCAGCTCTGACAACATGGAGCACCGACCTAGGACAAAATCATGCAGAGTGGAAGTTTTTAAATTACTATTTGAGTTTTAGAATTAATTTATCTCTTAAAATACACCTTCTTCCCAACTCCCCTGCTACTCTCATGTTGTGTTTTTTTCATTTTTGTGTGTGTGTGTGTGTGTGTGTGTGTGTGTCCCACTGCACTTAACTGGGATTTGTTGTGTGATCATGGATGGGGATTATTTCCATGGGTGGGGACAATGTACAAGTGGCCACCTTACTGGGAAATATAACTTCCTCTTCTTGTAGCTTAAATCTCTGTGTGGAGAAGATAAGAGAGGATAATGAGGGAGACTTTTAACCAAAGAACGTTTAAATATATATAAAATTGCTTAAAAATACATTTTTAAACACAAATTACCTAGACCTACTCCAGGGACCAGAAAATCTAGAGATGGAATCGAGCACTCTGCCGTAACAAGTTCCTGAGATGCTAATACCTGCTATAGGCAAGGAAGTAGGGTCACAGTCAATTACAAGATCCATTCTGTTCATAAAAGGGCTCTGCCTTGTTTCCAAAACGCCTTTAAGTTTGCTGAATCTGTTTTAATGCACTCAGTTCTAAATGAGGAAACATTTTTAAAAATCCTTATTAAAATATACTTGAGGTATGTGGGGAAAAGGTATGTGTGTTTTGTGTGTGTGTGTGTGTATTGACATGATAATCTCAAAACAAACAACAAAACACAAAACAAAACAAAAAACCTCAACACTGTTCTCTGATTCAGAGACACCGTTCACCTTATGAGAAATGCAAACTCACAGGGACATTCCCACTCAGGACAGCATATATCACTGTTCACTTGAACAGGCCATCCCCGGAATCCACAATCCGGCATTTCCAAGTCCTTTGGACAGTTCAGCGACCAGTTGTAAAAGGTCCATTCCATATTAAGGCAGATGTACTGGCTACATTTGTAAACAGGATCAAACTGTTGAGGCTGATAACAGAAGAGCAAAACCAGTTAAGTTCTCAAGCTCAACTAATGCTTTCATTGGAGTTTAAAATTCACATTCACATTGTTCTCATAAGTTTACAGGCAATTAGCCAAAATCTTTTGAAAGAAAATTCAAAATTTGCTCCAACTTTTGTTGTCAGACCATCTCTGTAGTAATCAATATATACTTAAGATTTACATTAACACTGACTTGAGATCAGAAGTATCAGACATTTAAGCAAGAGTTTTTTCCTAAATTTGTTCTAGATTGTTTTATGAGCAGATTTGTTCACTAAAACTTACAACTTAATCATACTCAAGTATTTCATTCATAATAATGTCTCATCAGGTAAATGCCCTTGCCACCAAGCCTGAAAGGTCTGAGTTCAACATCACAGGAGAGAACTGATTCCCATAAGTTGTCCTCTGGCTTTCATATATGCATTATCACACACACACACACACACACACACACACACACACACACAGTTTGATATCTATGAGGGAACATCCAATCTGTTTGTTCGTTTGTTTGATGAAGGGTTTAAGGTAGCCCAGGCTTCCCTTGAAATCAATAAAGAAGCAGGTGAGGCTGACCTTTGACACTTGATCCTCTTGCCTCCATATCTCACATGTTGTGACTGCAGACATGTATCATCACTCTGACTTGGGGAATATCTAGCCTTCTTCAACTCATACTCGCAACCACCTCAGACCTTCCCTTTCACCTTCCTGTGTTGTAGGAGCCCACTTGTTTATTCCCAAATGCCCAGACTTGAAATAACCACACAGAAACTGTATTAATTAAATAACTGCTTGGTGGATTAGCTCTAGTTTCTTATTAGCTAGCTCTTACATCTAGAATTAACCCATATCCATTATTTTATATTTTATCACAAGGTTCATGGCCTACAGGCAAGGTTCCAGTTGGCAGCTCACATCTTTCCCCTCTGGCAGCTCCATGGTGTCACCTGACTCCATCTACTCTCTCTCTCTCTATATATATATATATATAGATATAGATAGATAGATAGATCTTTCAGCCTGGCTATATTCTGTTAAGCCATTGGCCAAAAGCAGCTTCTTTATTCATTAACCAATAAAAGCAACACATATCCAGAAGGACTTCCCATACCATTCCTGGTTAATTCTACTCCTTTGTTCACTGCAAAATCTTAGGGCCCTTGATAATTCTATCATTCACATCCCAACTCTAATTCTTCCCAAATGGTAGAACTTCTTCCTTTCAAAGAGATCCATCACTGAGCAGTTTGTGGGCATCTCCACCACCATCACCTGCCTAGGTCATCATCTGCCTTTACCTATGATCGTACAGGAGCTTCCTATGTTGCCTCCTTACACCCCTTTACCCTACAAGTAAGACAATGCCAAACTGATTCTGAAGCAAATCAAGAGATGTTATTTTTATGCTGACAAACTTCCAGTGTCTCCCTGTGTTACTTAGAGGAATCTGCCTGTGCCACCAGTCTTTGTAACAATCTCCGTGGTCTCACCTGACCACTTGGCCTCCTGTTTTGTTCCTTTCTTCCTGCTCTCCTTGTCTACCCGTGTTAGGCACAGTTTTTCCTCAGGATCTTTATTTCCCATGGATGGCCCCTGAACACTGCACTTGGCCAGAAATGGTGCTTGACAAAGAGTGCTTGAATAAATAAGTGATGAGAATCTGTGGCACCTGTGAAGTAAGACAGCATTGGCTCAAGTCTCGCAGTTGTAGAGACCAATGATTTCATCACTTTGGTGATGGTATATCATTATGTTGCACAGAGCCTCACATACAGTATCTGCACAACGAATATTTTTATATTGAATCAATTGAATCATCAATTTACAAAGAAACCCTACCACATAATTCTGGTTTTCTATTTTTTCTTTTATTCAAAATAGATTTTTTTCATGAAAAATATTCTGATTCAAGGTTTCTCCTCCTCTAACTCCTCTGAGATCCTCCCTACTTCTCCTCCTACCCAAATCCAGACTCTCTCCTTCTCTCTTTCCTCAGGAAACATGCAGGCATCCAAAAATAACAATGAAATAAAATAAGATCAAGCAAACAAACACTCAAACTAGAATAGGACAAATTATAAAGGAAATATTCTTAAGTTCTTATTTAACTATGACTTTGTTTTTGTTATTGCCATCAGAAATCAATTAATAAGAATTATCTGAATTAGTTAAGATAGCACAATTGTGGATCACAGAGATGCAACAATAAGTAAAGTGCTTGTTTTTCAAGCATAAAACTTGACTTCAGGCTCTAGAACTCCTGCTAAAAAGCCTGCCATGGAGGAGGTGCACGCTTGTAAATTCGGAGCTGCCAAGACAGAGACAGTAGATGCCTGGGCTCATTATTCAATGAGAACATCTTACTCAACAACATCCAGGCCTTTGAGAAACTGTCAAAAAAAAATAAGGTGGATGAGTCCTGATGACCAACACCTAAAGTTGTCCTCTGGGTTAAGATAACATACATACGTGTGCATGCACACCCAAACATGGCACACACACACACAATGAAATTATAGTTACAAACATGCAACGTATATCCTGCTTCTCTTTTAGCAATTAACTGGATGCTGTGCCAAAGGGAGTTAGTGTTTGTACAATGATACACAGATTAGTATATGTGCTGTAGAAAACAATGAGCAGCTGAAAGAGACACACAGCCATACCTCACATTCCAAACCTGTAGTTGGAGTCACATCTGACAGAGTAACCATGTCTGCATCTACAAGAAGTAAAAACACGTCCCTGTGAGTGGGATAGGAGAGACCAAGAAAGTATGCTAAATGTGATTTTTAAAAGTGCTTAGAAGTTTTACATTGTCTATTTCATTCATTCCTTCCAGGTATCAAGCAAACTAGATAAAATAAAAATAGCTTTGTAATTTTGCAGATATAGAAACGAAGCCTTTGACAAATCTGGTAAATAGTATGGGCAAATTCTAACTCAGGATTCCTGATTCTAGAATACTACCATTTAGTGATGGTTTTATAAATAATCTCATTGATTAGCACAACTATCTGAACAGGTAAAAATATCAAGGGACTCACCGAATACCCCTTAGGAGCTAGAAAACCCCATTGGGTTTCAATGTTAAATTGTGAATCTAGTCCCTTTCACTTGACAACCCCAGCTTGGTCTCTTTTCAGGCAGAACAGATGATGCTCTGTAGGACCATGTGGCAACCCAGTGCGAGTGTGATGGAGGGACCGACACACAGGCTCAACAGGCTTATCTGCCAGACACTTTCTAACATTCTCTATCAGTACTGACATCGTGCCTAAAATACTCAGTCTGAAGAACAACAGGACAGCCAAGGCAAGTGGCTGGAGTCTTCCCTAGCTGAAATTGTAATCTATCATTTATAGGATTTAAAAATACTGCATAGTGGCTCCCATTGCTGTTATAAATTATCACAAATTTTAGAAGCTTAAAATATCAGCAATTTCTTATATTGCAGCTTTAGAAACGAGATCTCCAAAATCAATGCATTGGTATAGCTTTCTTCTGTGAGCTCTAGGGGAGAGTGTTTTCTTAGCCTTTCCAAATTACCTGGTGTCCTTGGTTCATGTTCCCTTCTCTCTCGCTCTCTCTTTCTCTCTCTCTCTCTGTTTTTCTCTCTTTCTCTCTCACTGTCTCTGTCTCTGTCTCTCTCTGTCTCTCTCTGTCTCTCTCTGTCTGTCTCTGTCTCTCTGTCTCTGTCTCTCTGTCGCTCTGTCTCTCTGTCTCTCTCTGTCTCTCTCTCTCTCTCTTTCTCTCTTCCCCCTCTCTCCTGTGTCTGCTGTCACATCATTTTCTTGACCTGGTGACTACATTGGACCCATGTGGATAATTCAGGCCAAGACTCCCAGGTCAAAGTCCAGTCACAAATCAATCAACCACTTCACATCAGTTAAGTCAATTTGCCATGAAATGCCACACATAGACCAATAGGAGATGAAGACATACACATTTTTGAAGAGAAATTTTTAGTCTATCATAATCTGCAAGATAACTCTTATACAATTTTAGTGAATTCTGAAGTTAAACCTTACACGTGTCCTATTTTATAGTCTCTAACTTGAGGAAGAGTTAAAATCCCACTCATTGATCATATAAACAATGTTCATGTTATCATATGTCTAGATGTTGACTCATGTAGACAGTGAGGTTTAATAAAGACTTAAATGTCATTTTTGAAGTAAAATCATATCAATTTCTCATTTAGTTACAGCACAAAATCAGAAAGGAATCTAGTAACTGGTGGTTGCATGTTTTTCAATGCAAATGACACATTGTTTCCAGGTCAATGTTGCTTCAATGCTGTTAATTTCACCCTGGGGGTTACCAGCAGTATCTGACCGTAGAATTGTGCTGGCTGAGATCTCGTGACAAACACAGGACATTTAAAATTGAGACGTGTGACTCTCCACATTCCCTGGGTCTTTTTGGAGATGATTTTGACTATTCCAGAATATTTGTATTTTCAAATGCTTCAGGATCACTTTGTCAATTTCTGCAGAGTCAAATAGCAAGTGCTGCTGCCTGAAAAATATGAACTCTTCCAATCCATGGACACAGGATTTCATCCCATGTGCTTTGTTCTACCTAATTCCTTCAATGATGTTTTGTTGATTACAATGCAACCACATTTCAGATTATTTTACTAAACGTATTCTCAAGTACTTCATATCATTCATGAATGTTGGTTTAGAAAGGATTTCACAGGCTGTATGGAAATTCACTATGTAGACCAGTTCAACCTTGAATTTATAGTGATCTTCCCTGCTCTGACTACCTAGTGCTAAGATTAAATGTACGCACCACTATTCCCAGCATATTTTATTTATTTTGATGCCACTATAAATGAAGTAATTTTCTTCATTTCTTTTCGGACATTGAATTGCTTGTGTAGCAAAAGACAATTGATTTTTATATTAATCTTATATTCTTTAAGCTTGATGCGCTCATTTATTATTTAATGGACACCTCAGGAAAATAAATACATACGTACATATATATGCTATATACAACTAGAAATCATCCTTCTGTTGAAGTCTATGAAGTATAATACATATGCACTACATAGGAATTGTTATTTAAACATTTGAGATATATGTTGAATATTGATTTGTGAGATCAAAGTAAAGAGCAGTATGTAGAATTAACAGTCTTTGTACTGATGACAGACTATTCAGTCTTATTTCATAGACTTATTCATTAATAGATTCGGTGGGGTAATAAAAGGATCTCTGGCCCTTCCCAACATAAATGTTTACACTGACAGATCAATTCCTCATATCCACAAGAAGGAAGTGGATGCCAAGTACTTGCCCCAGTGACTGCCACATAATAAGCATGGAATAAATGCAGTAAATGTTGGCTCATAAAAATGATGACAATGGTGATTATGGTAATGAAGCACTAATTTGGGAAATATCACAGACTGCTTAAAATCCTTCAGTAATTGCCTTCAGAAAATAAAACACAATTCTTTTTGTCATGATTTTTTTTACCTCAGGTCATCTCTTTCATTCAGTCTCTTGGCTCAGTTCTGAATATTCAAAATACATTTGCTCGCATAACATGCTCCTTTGTTGTTGTTGTTGTTTTTGTTTTTCAAGACATAATTTCTCTATGTAATTTTGGAGCCTGTTCTGGAACTTGCTCTGTAGACCAGGCTGGCCTCAAACTCGTAGAGATCTGCCTGCCTCTACCTCCCGAGTGTTGGGATTAAAGGTGTGCACCACCACCGGGCTTACATCTTCCCTCTAAACCTTCACACATGTTGGGCTTTCAAGATAGAACCTATTTTTACTTCTTTTAGACACTCACTTCCTGTCTACTGATAACTCTACTGATGTGTTGTGGGGGTTTTTTGAGGCTTTACCTCCAAAATAATAAGCATAGCCTTCTGTAAGTTGTTCCTATGTGCCAGCATTATAATAAAGTCATCCTTCAGTATTCTTGATGGATCAAGACCCACCTCAAATACCATAACCTGTGGGTGATCAAGTCCTTACCATTAGATAGTGTCATATTTGCATATAATTTATGTGTCTTTCTGTATACTTAACTCATCTTATCTCTTAAATGACTTATGTCTAGTATAATATAGAAGCAACATGAACAATAATTTAGCTTATATTTTAGGTTTATATTTTATAAGTTATTATATAAGAGAAACATTCTATATGTCATTAACCCGCAGGAATATTTTTCCAAATACTTTTGATCCATGCTTGGTTGGAAGCTATACACGTGGAGTGCTCTTTGTTTTACAATACTTTGACAATTGTTTATATTAAGATAGAGGCTTTGAGCTTTAAACATCCCCACCCTAACCAAGTGCCCAGAGAGAACCAGGCATATTATTCAACTGAGGCTAACCAAATATAAGTATCTAAAACTAAACTTTTGTAAATCACAACCCCAGGAGGAGTAGATTAATCTCGGCAAGACTCTATGAGTGGATTTATGAAATCATTTCATGGAGCAAGTTTCATAATGAGGGAGGTATATGAGGGTAGGAGCCCAAAATGCTTCCTCAGAAGTCTGGACAGAATCCAAAATATCAAGGAAAGTTCCAGGGGAAAGTGGGATTATATATATCTCCTGAAAGCCAACTCCACTACCATGAATTTGGAAGAAGCCTTAGTAACCTACACAAACTGAAATGGAGAAAGAGGTGGACCAGTTGCAGAACCCACACACAGACCCTTAATAAAAACAAAAGTGGTTTTTGTCAATTTGGTAGTCCATGTACTAGCATCTGAGATAAATGGGCCCAGGCTTGTATTGCTGAATGCTAATTTTGCTGTTTAAAATTGCAACACTCCCCAAATCCGTGGGTATGGCTCCTTACCTGGTGGCACTAATGCAGGTTCTGTGGGAATCAGTGGTATGCCTGCAAAGAAACAGAGGTGCCCTGCCTTAATCTGTATTGACAGAAAAAGACCCACCTAACACATACAGCTCTTTGCCTTCAATGGGACTATTTAAGGAAAAAAAATAATAAGAAAGAAAAGCAAAAAACACAGGATAGTCAAAACAATCCTGTACAATAAAAGAACTTC
>LOJH01046993.1:0-13297 GCA_001685095.1 Ellobius talpinus
GTGGGAGCCGGGCGGGACGAAAAGCAGGCCTGCGCTCCCCTATCACTACAGATTATAAGGTCTGTTTCTTGTAGGCAACGACAACAGAAAACGACCATATTTCCTGATCCACAATGTAAGTTTGTATCTTTTTATTGAGCCATTCATACCACCAATTTTCAGTTACTATTTAAAAGTATATTTTATTCTTGTTATGTTAAACATTTTAAATTAATTATTTGAAAGTTTCATACGGTATGTTTTGAACATTTTTATCCTTTCTCTCAACTCCAACTCCACCCTTAACTATCCTGCCCACTTCCCCATTCCTTAACATTCAACTTTGAGATTTTCTTTTTTTTTTCTTTTTCCCAATGGGCCCAGTTTGTGTTACCCATGTAGCCTTGGACTTGGGGACTTTCCTGGAATTATTTTGCAGTATTCGGCATTTTGTAGATTTTCTTTGCCAAACAACTGTTTTAACATCATGTATATATTTGCTGTAGTCCCTAGAATGTGTTTACATTATTTTCATTATCTTTTATTCTTTCCAGCATCCTTTGGAAGACAGCTTAATGGCCATAATGTCTTTACTCTATTTTAAACATGGAATTAAAATTAGTTCTCCATTAAATTATGATGATTAATTTCAGTGGATATAGTACGCTAGTTGGCAGCTATCATATTTTAGAACTTGAAAAATATTCTCTTAAACTCTTCTATATTCTAGAGTCTCTATTGAAAAGCACAGCTGCTATTTTGATGGGATTGTATTTGTATGTGACTTGGCCCTTTTCTCTTATAGCTTTCATTGTTTTCTTTTTTATTCATTAGTGTTTGAGTGCTTTTTTGGGGTCTTGTCTATTTTGTGTTCTCAGTAGAACAGCTAAACTAAAACATATAGAATTCAAGAATTCAGTAAAGAATATAGTTATATCAACTTGTCTAGATTTGGGGAATTTCCATCTATGATTTTATTGAAAATATTTTCTGTGTCCTTAGTAAGGAATTCTCTACCATCTTCTACCACAATGGACAGTTTTTTTTCATGATCTGCTAAAAGTCCTCTGTGTTCCATTCATGTATTTTAAGAATTGTGGTCTCCTTGATTGATCTAAGTTTGTTACCTTCTTTTTAATATTAACTTTTTAGTTAATTAATTTTTTATTATTTGAGACTTTTACATATATTTACAAATATATGTATATACACATTTATCTTGATTATAACTAACAATAACTCCTTCCCTCTAACTCCTTTATGCCCCAATTTATGCCTTTACTATATGTAATCTACTCAAAAGAGTAATTTTTGCCCATATACACATAAACAAGTGGTCACCCACTGTGATATGGGAAATCTATAAATGGTCACTTCCCCCAAAGAAAAATTACTATATCTTCTCCAACAACCATCAAGTTCCCTTAGCTTAACTTGGGAATAATTGAACCTTGCCCATCCCCTTCCAGGATAATAATATGGTTTAATGGAACAAGAGCCCGTGAAAGGTCTCTGTGAGTCCTAAATATACTTTGCCCAATAAATAGCAGGAAGAATTTTAGAGAAAACCATGCCTAAATTCCCAAAATGATTGTTTATAAATGTTTGCTTTCATTTAAAGGGGGTTGAGTATAAATCATTAATGATCACAGTCAATCATTTTTTAAAGGGGAGGTATGATATGATATAGAGATGAATATTTTGCATTGGTATGGATTTTGGATTATTGATACAAAATTAATGTCAATTTTGTTATATATATATTTCTACTTTTGTTTAAGGTATTATGTTTATTAATAGGTAGTCATTTACAGTAGTCAAACTGTAGTCATGTTAGGTTTTCTAGGTGTACAGAGATATATTTCAGATGGATAGGTTTTCTTCAAACCTTTCAAAGACCTAAGGAATATGTCATTTAAAAGGTTTTAAGAACTTAGACTTTTCTTGACAATGAGCCATGTCTGCTTCTGGCAGAACCAATGTACTTTAAGAGGTTGATGGGCATTGAAGAAAATCTTTATGAAATTTGCCTTCAATGTGACAAGGCTAGCCATTTGGGCAAGAAACTGCTCTTGCCTGGAATGCTTGATGGTATGCTGTATAAACTGGACATGCAGAACCCACAGAAAAATGATGGCTGAGCTTGCCTAAAGAAGGTGAGAAAGTCATTTGGGGTTCCTGTTTCAATGAAAGTCTGTCAGGCATTCCGCAGGACACAAAAGAAAGCAACTGATGAACTTTTTCAATACAAGGCAAAACAGATCTTCAAATTTCCTGCTTCACTAAAATGTCTGCCAAATACTCTAGGACGGTAGGCTAAAGATTGGATGCCCCAATGTTACAGAAGAACTTCGGTGACCGTCCAGGAAGCAAGATGTCTCTGTCAATTTTAGAGTGTTGGAAGTTACTTACAATAAACTTTCTGTTTACTTAGGTATTATACTGTATCCTTCTGAGGTCTTTGATGAAGCTTAAGTCATATATTTATAATTATAGTTTTTCTTAGTTATGATAAAAGATAAATTAGACATGAAACTTTCCACATACAAAGAGATTAAATATTGTAAGTGTAATTCTTGCTTGATACCTGTTCTGTTCTATGTAATTTTACTATGTGAACATTAAAACCTTCCTTTTTATTTAGACAGAAAAGGGGTGGTGATATGGGATTTCCCTCTGTATGCTGTGTATATATTTTATTATGATTGATTAATATAGAAGTTGCTTTGACCTATGGCAGGGCAGAATATAACCAAGCTGGAAGAGAGATAGAAAGAGAAGAAGTGGAGTCAGAGAGATGCAATGTAGCTTTCAGATGAGACAGATGCTGGAAACTTACAGATAAGCCACAGTCTCGTGGCAATATGCTCATTAATAGAAATGGGTTAATTAAATATTTAAGATAGTTACGAATATGCCTGAGCCATTGGCGAAGCAGTGTTGTAATTAATATAGTTTCTGTGTGTTTATTTGAATTTGGGTGGCCAGCAAATATAAGAGCAGTCTTGGGTTACAGCCTGTGGATAAGTGATCTAGATATTCCATATATTGCTGAGCATTCACATTAATTTCTTATCAGCACTCTGAATGGTTATGGGTCTCTGCTTTAATCACTACTCTATGCAAAAAGAAGCTTCTTAGATGAAGTTTGAGAATGCATAACCCTATGGATATAAACATTAATATTTAGAAGACACAGAGACCATATGATCATTTAGCAACAGAGCATTAACAATACTAAACCAGTTGAAAAAGTACCAAAGATACAGACAAGGATGATTTGACAAGATTAGTATGAACAGAAGGAAGGAACATATCAGCTATCATGGTGACAGACTAATGCCAGTGGCAAATTGGAGATCTGTGGAATCTCTGCTTCCATCACAAGTCTCACATGCCAGGGTTTTGTGGGCCAGGTTCCCATAACATTCTGGATTTTGTTGCCAATGCTACATCAGAACTTGGCTCAATCACTCAGCACAGTACTACTTGGCTACTTCAGCCAAAACTCTAGTGGGCCAAGGTGCAGTTCAGGTCACACCTCTGAGAACATAGGCAGTGTGACAGTGTTCACATTGTTCCATTTCTATGGGCATGTTACAGTATTTTGATGTTTTTATCTGGGTGTTAAAGGATTCCTTTGAAAAATTCTAAACACAAAGTATCCAAAGAGATTCTTCTAGAATAAAACTAATGAAACTAAGGAATTGGGGCCATGCAGAAATCTCAGAATTGTAGTGGCATAAGCACGGACATCCTGGAAGAGACATTGTCGCACGAATTCAACACATGCATGTTTGCCTGGCAAGACTACCCACTGATGTTGCCTGAAGCCTTGGAGACTAAACCCCAAATCTAGTGTGTCCAGAGGACTGTACATGGAGTCAAAGGAATTTAATTATAAGCCTCAAGATTTAATGTTGGCATTTTAGTTTGTTTGATATAGATTATTTTACTCTTGTTATTTATTTATCCCTTTGGCATGAGAATGACTATTTTCTGCCTCTTCCACCACTGTGCTTTAGGAGCACACAAGTTGTTCTAATTAACAAGCAATCTAGAAAGTGGTTTGCCTTTGAATGAGTTATGATGTTCATCCAAACCTCATTTAGATGATATTTAGATGAGATTCTTAACTTACATTCTGAATTCACATTGGAATAAGCTAAGACATTTAGAGCCAATGGGAAGATTTAATGTATTTGATAACAACAAAATTTTTGTAGGTCCAGGAAAGAATATTTTGATGTGTTGAAAATCCAAGATGATAGTTTTGATGTTATTTGGCTATAAGGGCTCTACACTTATGGTTTGTATTACTGCCTTTTTAAAATGACAAATAATGTCTGGGTAAGGTGAAAGAGTACCTAGTGTATTATCGGAAGATCATAATTAATGAGACTGTGACTATCTTAGTTATGGTTTCTATTGCTGTGAAGAGATACCATGACCATAGCAACTCTTATAAAGTAAAACATTTAATTTAGGTGGCTCACTTACTTTCAGAGGTTTACTCCATTATCATCATCATAGTGGGAAACAAAATAGAATGCAGACAGACTTGTTGCTAAAGAAGTAGCTGAGAGTCTTATTTCTTAAACTCACAGGCAACAGGAAGTAATCTGCCTCACTGGTTGTGGCTTGGTCATATATGAGACCACAAAGCTTGCCTCCACAGTGATACAACTCAACCAACAAGACCACACTTACTCCATCAGAGCCTTACTTCCTAATAATAGCACTTCACTACTGACTTGCTGGCTTTAACACATGAAAGAACTCCTTAAGAGAAGTCTGAGAACTTTTATTAAAGTCTCCACTTAAGCATTACAATTGTGATGATGGGCAGTTGCTTTGCTAAAATTGAAATAAATTGGTGTTTCATAATAATGTTAAATAATATATGTGAGGAAGTTACAGATCACCATACTTACTGACCATTGCTTAAAAAAGTAATTTATTTGGCCAATATTCAGGCAGAATAGAATCAGGTGGGAAATCCAAGCAGAGATAGAGGAAGAGAAAGGAAGCAGAGTCAGGGAGATGCCATTTACCTGCTGAAGGAGCAACATATCAGAAAATGACTGGTAAGCCATGGCCATGTGGTGATACACAGATTATCAGAAATGGGTTAATTTAGCTGTAAGAACTAGTTAATAATAAGACTGAGCTAATGGGCCAAACAGTTTGCAATTCATATAAGTTTCTGTGTGATTATTCTTGACTGGGAAGCCAAAAAACAAAAGTGCAGTCTCTGTTTACAAACAGTGCCAATATGGGACACGTATATCCACACAGTCCTGAGAAAGCTTACAAAAAAGGGATCCTAGACACAGAAAAACAGTCAAAACTGGCTCCTTGGTAGACACATTTTTTTCAGATAGGCTTTTTTGACTGGCAGTGAGCAGATGCATGACTCCGTTAAGAACCAGCTTTCTGTTTCATGCTGGTAGTATCCACAGCTCTTTTGGAAGGTTCTGCTATGGAGCACTTCAATGGGGTTTGTGGGTAGCATGTTTCAAGTTACATGGCAGTTTTATGTTTTACTCATACAGACAAAAAAGTTTTGTGGGCAACCTCCATGTTGGGAAGCCAAACAGGGCAGAGCCAGCAACCAAAGCCACCATGCTGGGCCAAGTCTTGCCTGCTTAACATTTTAACAACTCTCCTGGTCAGAAAATAATTACAGATATGCAATAAAGACAAAGTCCTGCAAAAAAAAACCTTTAAGAGGTCACATGTCTTTCAAAAATGTACTTAAGCCTTAGAAATAAAGAAAATGGGTATAGGCAGTTATAGAAAGAAATAGCTTTAAAAATTTTTAAATCTTTAAAGAGACAGTAAAAGTAATATTTTTAAAAGCCACAAATTATACATGATTATGTATACCATTGTGTTTTTTTTTAATTTTTTGACTTCTAATTAGCTAACAACAGAGAGACATTTAGTTGTGAGGATTGCTGAGCTAAGACAACATAAAAGCATGTTGACTTCAAACTTTGGGTCTAAGGATATGTTGCTTTGGAAAAGACATTCTATTTTTGTCTACACAGAAGATGAGAAGCTGTGGATTCCTTCCCGGTTAATATGATTTGATTGAACAAGACTCCCTGAAACAGCTTCAACACAAATGGCTGAGGCTATGCAAAATGAAGCCTCAAAGACGATTATAGCCAAGATAGACATACAGAATTTCACATTTAAATGTTTTAAGAACTTAAACTTTTCTTGACAATGAGACATGTCTGCTCCTGGCAGCATCAATTTACTTCAGAGAAGATGATGGACATTGAAGAAAGTCCACATGGAGTTTATGTTCTTTGTGGCAACAATTAGCCAATGGCTAAGAAAGTGCTCTTGTCTCAACTGCTTGACAGTATGCTTTATAAATTAGTCTTGTCTAACCTTATCAATGAAAACACTATAGAAGAAATGGGCTTCAAGTGCATGACTGAGATGCAACATAAAAGTATTACATCATTTCTGGAAAACAGAAATCTTCTGGCAGCCATGAAAATAGGCAGTGGCAAAACCCTTGCTTTCCTCATCTCTGTGATTAAGTTTATTGTGAAGCTGAAGTTCAAGACCTGGAATGGAACAGGAGTCCTGATTCTCTCTTCTACCAGAGAACTGTCCATGCAATCCTAAGGAACTGATGACTCACCATGTTCACATATATGGAATGATCATGGGTGGTAGTAACAGGTCTACTGAAAGGTAGAAGCTCATCAATGGCATCAACATCATCATGGCTATTCCACACTAGTCCCTTCACACATGTAGAATACTCCTGGGTTTATGTATAAAAGCTGCCAATTACTGATGAGGCCTATCATATTATAGATGTTGGGTTTGAAGAAGAATTAAAGTAAATTATTAAAGTTTTGCCAGCATGCAGCAAACTATGTTCTCTTCTGCAACACAAACTCAAAAAGTTGAAGGCTTGGCAAGAATTTTTCTGAAAAAATGACCATTGTATGTAGGTATTGATGACAATAAATAGGTTGCCTCCGAGAATGGGCTTTAGCCCATTGTGTGTCTCTCTGAGAAGAGGTTTCTTCTGCTCTTCACATTCCCTAAGAAGAACCAGAAGAAGGAAGTGATGGTTTTTCTTTTCCTTGTGTACATCTGTGAAGTACCACTATGAGCTATGAAACTACATTGACCTGACTATCTTAGCCATCCCTGGAAGGCAACAGTAAGATAAGTGAACAACCATATTCTTCCAAATCTACAACTTAGATTCAGGGATATTTCTGTGCACAAATCTGGAAGCCAAAGAGCTGGGCATCCCTGAGGAGGACTGAATTGTTCAGCATGATCCTCCCGATGATCACAAGGAATACTTTCATCATGTGGGCAGAACTGCTAGGGGCCTGAAGATGGAACAACGATGGCCCTGCTCATCCTGCACCATGAAGAGTCAAGTTTTCCTCATTTATTGAAGCAATCCAAGGTCCCAGTGAATCAGTTTGACTTTTCCTGGTCTGAAGTTTCTGATATTCAGTCTCAACTGGAAAAGATGATCAAAAAGAACTACTTTCTCTTTAAGTCTGCACAGGAAGCATATAAGTCCTATATACAAGTATATGACTCCCACTCTTTCAAGCAGATCTTTAATGTGAACAACTTAAGTTTGCCTCAGGTGACTCTGTCCTTTGGTTTTAAGGTTCTTCTTTTTAATTGATCTGAATGTAAGCAGCCAAAGACAAACTTAAAAGGAGAGGATGTGGTGGTGAATTTGACTATCACAAAGCAAAGAAAGTAGAGAAATCCAAGATCTTTAGGATCTTGTTACATATGGCACTAAAATGTTTGGCAAGAATTTCCACATAAACCCTGAAAAAGCTTTAAGAGGGATTATAAACACACAAAAACATAGTCAAACTTGGCTGTTGTGGGATAATGCTCTTGTACACAGTAAAGATTTGTCATTAATATTGGTTTAATAAAACACTGATTGACCAGTAGCCAGGTAAAACGTACAGGTGGGGCAACCAGACTAGGAGAATTCCGAGGGGAAGAAAGGCAGAGAGTCAGTCACCACCCAGACACAGAGGAACCAAGACGAGAATGCCTCACTGTGAAAAGGTACCAAGCCACAGGACTAAACATGAACTGAAGGAGCAGGACAAACTCCATTTTAAACTGTCTTTGACCCAAGACTGACCCTGATTCGGCAAAGTGCAAAATAAAATTTCTCAGAAAAACTACAAGCTGTTGCTGCCCCAGTCAGAACGACGCCATCTGGGTGGCTAGCCAATGACTAATCTTGGTAAACCGCAATTGCTTGCTAAAGATGTCCTTGTGGGTATCTGCTAACTGTTATTTTAGTTATTCTTGTAGATTCAGCCAATAAATTCAAAGGACATGTACCCTTACCCAATTCGTATCCATTCCTGTAACACCAAGGCCTGTACCACCCTGCTTGAAGTTTTGCCTTTAAAACCCCCCCAGCCCTAGAGACTCAGGGCCACTCTCCTCCACCCACTGTATCTAAGTGCTAGATGAAGGTCCAAACTAGAATTTGTATTCAGTGAATCCCCCATGTGCTTGCATCAGACATCAGTTCTGTGGTGGTCTTGTTTTAGAGTCTTGTGAGGTGGGCACAAGACTAGAATTATGGGTTAATTTAAGTTGTAAAAGTTAGTTAATAATAATCCTGAGCTAACAGGCCAAACAGTTGATAATTAATATAAGCCTCTCTGTGTTTCTTTGGAAATGAACAGCGGTGGGACCAGGCAAGACAGAAACTTATATTTACACTTGGCTTCTTGGTAACTGTTTTTTTTTCTTTTTTTAATGAATAGGTTCTGTTTGGTAGCAGCAAACAGAGGCATGGGTCCTTTAAGAGATGGCTTTCTGATTCAGTGCTAGCAGCAAAAACCACATGATTCTTTTAAGAGATCCTGCTACCCAACAATTGAATGGGGTTTATGAGCAACGGTTGGCATGCTGCTTGATGGCAGCGTGGACACAGAAACTCCGTAGAGTTGGGGAGGCCAACATGGCTCTCACCGATGACTCTGACATGATTCTGGGCTCTTAGAAAAATCAGGCAGGGCAGAGCCAGTCATGATGGCAGAGGTGGAGCCATGACTCTTAGCAGTTTAAAGACTCATGTGGTCAGAAAAAGACAGAGATATGTAGTAAAAACAGATTCAGATATTTTAAAAAAATTATAAATGCTTGACAGTGTGTTTAAAAACATATATAGACTTTGGAGAGTAAAGAGATGGTATAGCAGTCATTAAAAAGAAATATAAAGTTTTAAAATAATAAAATAAGCTTGAAAAAAATAAGGTAATACAAAAATGACTTATAAAGATGGAATATACACAAAGAGTCTGGATTCTATAGGTTATTGTGTTGTCTTTGAATTATTTTACTGTTCAGGAAGGAACAAGAGCTGCTAAGAGATATTTGATTATAAATGTTGCTGGATTAATCTAACCTATAAATTTTGAAAATGCCTTTATCTCAGAATTTAAATAAAATGTTATGTTACTTTGGAGAAGAGGTTATGCTTTTATTTTCACAGGAAATGATACTCTTGATTCATTCTGGGTTAGGAAAAATTGATTTGATCAAAAGGCCCCCCTGAAAATCTCTGAAAGGAGCAGATGGCTCAGACGATCCAATGTTTCAGAGCACCTCTGTTGCAGTTTCCTTTGAGTTCTACATCCAGAACAGCTTAAGGCTTCTGGATGAGATGATTCAGGCTCACAGAATTCTCTAGTCAGGACTTGACCATAATCCTGAAGTTTGTCAAAGTCCCTCAAAGATTACCAATATCCCCAGTCAGCAGGAAGCAGTCTAGAGAACCATGCCCACAATCCCTAAAGAAGGGACATGCATATTTATTATCATTTAAAGGAAATTGAGTGCAAGTTTTTATTAGTATTGATAAAGAAAAAACCTAATGAAGATTAGACTCAGGGATCTCATTGTAAAAAAAAGGAGGATATAGAAATATGGCAACGCAAAATTGATACAAAAAGATAGAAAGTGAGTTAGGTACAGCAATTTGGATTCACCAAGATAAAAAGATAATGGAGTATTTTCTTTGAGTTTATCAAAAAATAATAGACTACCCATTGTTAATGTAATTATCCCTTACATATTTGCATATAATTATTGTACTTACTGTATATAGTTTTTCTTATATTAGTTATGGCCTTCGTTTTTATTTTAGACAAAAATAGAAACTGTGGGGATATTTTGTTTGTGATATAAAAAAATAAAGGTTGCCTGAAGATCAGACTTCAGAGTTAGGCACACTATTTAGTCATAGAGGCCAGGCAGTGGTGGCACATACCTTTAACCCCAGCACTTGGGAGACAGAGACAGACAGGTCTTGGCACAGATGTTTGTGTTTTTATGTTTATAGATCCCACTTCAACCAAGCTCAGGTCTGCCAGGAGAAGCAAGGCCCCTGAGTCCTTGTGCCACACCCATGTTTGATCAATGACCCTGCTTATGTGTTGATTTATTGAAGCCTTTGAAATTTCATGATCCCATAGGTGTTGTCTCTCTCCCTCCACATGGTGCACAATGGACATGTTATTACAATAACACAGCTTACTAGGCTATTAAGAACATCCACTCCCAGCCTTCTGGTATACACATTCTTTCTGTTGGAAGACACAAGCTTAACATTTCTGTTAATATACTTAACATTTCTGGTTTCTCTAGTGTTTATTTGTGAACAAGAAGGCCTTATACCCTGAACACTCCTCCATAAACTTTGCATTAGTTCCTGGCTCCAGGTTCCTTTCTTGTTTGTGTTCCTTCCCTAATTTTCCTCAATGATAGACTGTGCTGTGGAACTGTAAGGCAAAATTAGCTGTTTACAACCTGGAATGCTTTTGACAATTGTGTATTATCCCAACAGTAGAAATCCTAATAAAGACAGCTGCTATGCTCTTGACTCCAATTAGAGCATCTTTGCTTTTTTTGTCTAATATTTCAAGGAAGAAACTACTCCTTGCCTCAGTGTATGGTGGATGATTTGCTTTTCCTTCATTTCTGCTTCATTAATTCTATTAAAACCCAACTCACCATTCCAACTATCACTCTTTAAATAAGAGCAATCGAACTAGATTGCATAAATAAATGAAAGGTGAGGAATTTTTCTTAATTCTTCTTAACAAATGGCAAATGATCTGAAGAAATAAGACATGGATGAAACTTTTCTGAAACTATGCCTTGGTTGTGTTGCTGTTGTGTGGTCCAGATTCTTAACCCCTGTGTTCCCTCAGGAAACTAGTCATATCTGTCATTCTACTGCAGTCTACCCACATGTTCAGGAAGAGAAGAACAAATGGTATATAAACATGACAACAATGTCCAACAATGCTTTGTTTTGCTTTCAATATTATTAAAAACTTTAAAATTGCTTTACCCATTTTTTGCTAGAGTACAATGAGAAATATTCTTACTAATAATTTATAGAGAAATGAAGGGCAGCTGAGATATATGATACATGTTCACTGACAAAACTGTAGAACATATTCATCATGATGGGTAAATGTTAAGGTTACACTGTGAAGTGGAAAATCAGATTTTAAAATGGTGTGTCTAGCATATTTTGTGAACTTGTATGCATGTGTTGTGGAGCATATATGTGGTATAATATGTGCACATGTATGCATTTGTGTGTAGAGACCTATGTTTGACATCAAGGATCTATTCCCAATCATTCTCTTCTGTATTTATTTTTCATTTATTATGTATTAGTTTATTTATTTATAAATTCACATGTTAATATTTCTTTATAGTATTTATTACTTGTGTAAAGTCTAATTGTTTATTTTAGACAAATAGAAAGGAAAGTGTATCAGTTAGAGGGTTATATTAAAATATAAAATATATTATATTGCAGAGGATTATATTAAAATCTACTTAGTTTCAGGTAGACACGGTACTAAAGAAGTAGCTGAGAGCTCTACATCTTATAAGCAACTGTGGCACTGAGAGTAGCTTGAGCATAAGAGAATTCACAATGATGCACTTCTTCCAACAAAGTCACACCAATTCCAATAAAGCCACACCTCCTAATACTGCTACTCCTTTGGGGGACATTTTTTTCAAACCACCACATCCCATTCTCTGTCCCCCATAAGCTTGTAATAATACAATACAAAATGCATTTAGTCCAATCTTCACAAGTCCAATAATCTGTAAGTCTCAAAATTGTTTCAAAGTACTAAGTTCCTTCTGAGCCACATGACAGTCTCTTAACTGTAATCCCCCTGTAAACATCGAAATAAAAAAAAAGATCACATGCTTCCAACATATAATGGCACAGGGTATACATTACTATTCCAAACACAGGGAAGGAATCATAGGAAGGTAATACTGTAGAAAAACAAAATAAAAATTTAACGGAGAAAACTCCAAACTCTGCATCTTCATCTCTGATGTCAAAATGCTCTCCCGATTTTCAACTACATTCAACTTTGTTGACTGCAGCACATTTCTTTCTTTTAGACTGGTTCCAATCCCTGTTAGCAGCTCTCTTAGGCAAGTATCCATGACTCAACATCTTGGGGTCTCCAAGGCAATGCTAGTTTCAACTTCACAGCTTCATACAATGATCTCCCTAAGCCTCAATTAAGAGACACCAATGATACATTTCTGGCCTCAGTCTTTCCTTAGTCATGAAGGCCCCTTCATCTATCCTCCAGGACCATGTGGTTGAAGCTGCCAAGTTATTCTGTTTACTGTGGTTATAACATGGACTCCCTCATTCAATTACATCTTTACCTTCTTTCTGTCTTTCATTACCTAATCTTGGTTGTCTTAACTTGCTCTGTAAATGAGGCTGGCCTCAAATTTAGAGATCTACCACCTCTGAATTCCAAGTGTGGGGATTAAAGGTGTCCACCACTATACCCTGCTCTAAATTTTTCCTTAACTCTTTTTCACAAATTAGAAACTTAGTTGGGTAAAATCTTTCCCTGAGGTCACCACTTCCTTTTTTCAATTTCTTCTCTATTTTACCCCCTGATGCCCTTTTCTCACTCTGTACATTTTTTTCTGGCTCAGTTTGCTTCTATTCTTTGAAAGTCTTCATTAATCTTAACATTAATAACCAATGAAAGAGTCTATACTAGGCTGTTTTTAGATTTCCTTTGTCAATGGAATTAATCCAAAACTCTTCAACCTCAGGCACACTCTTTGGACAAAAGGTAACTACTTTCTTTACCGAAATATTGCAAGAGTGACCTCTAGGCCACATATTAATATTCTTTTTTGTTTATTTATTTATTCAAAATTACCACCTCCTCCCCTCCTCCCATTTCCCTCCCACTCC